>VXAD01009407.1:1185879-1424994 GCA_013399195.1 Dicrurus megarhynchus
CCAGTGCCCGCCCCAGCCCAGCAGGCAGGCCCCGAACGTGGATTTCTTCCAGTGGTTCCTGAGGGCCGCCAGCACTTTCGCCATCCCGCCCCTAGGGCCGCGCCGGCCGCCCCTCGGGCCGCGCCGCCGCTCCCGTGCCCGGCCCGGCTCGGCTGGGAACGGCTCCCGCGGCCCCGGCGTTCCGCGCACGCACCCGGCCGCACTTCACACAAACAAACTAACAAACAAATAAAACAGCGCGAATCCCAAGGAAAAGAGTTTTCACTCGTCCCAGAGTCCCGGCGCTCGCTGCGTTGCTCCAGCCCCCGAGAGGACCTATTGTCATGGGCTCTTGGCTGCCAGCGCTGACACTGCCGGGAGCACGGGGAGATGGAGCGTAGCAGAGGACTAAAGTGAATAGGTCTTTTTTCCACATCGATAAAACTATCCACGGTGCTGCCCCCGCCCCCACCAAAAACCCCCAACAAAAACAACAAAACAAACAAACAAACCCCCAAGAAAACCCCAAACCCAAAAAACACCAAACCCAAACCGACCAAACAAAACACAACAACAAAAACCCCAAAGAAAACCAAACCAAAACCCACAAGTAAAACAAAATAACAGACAAACAACCAACAAACAGAAAATATTTCAGAATAGTCACTTAGAAGAAATTATGTCCAGGAGGTACCTGGGTTTTGCAGTTTAAGTCCAACCAACGGGATGGCCATGAGAACCTGGAGAAATGTCTCCAATCACACATGGAAAGCACCGATCTCACAAGGAGGCCATGCAGCCATGAACCACAACCAAGGGGCAAGATGTGACCTCACCATGGAAAAAGCTTTAGTGGTGGTAGCCTCTCCTAGCATTAGGTTGTAACTAGTATAGTCTGTAACTATTTTTTCCAAGGTAACCCACCCAGCTGATCAAGGGAAGCCAGAACCTGTAATCTTTTTGGATTTCAGTAAAGCTTTCGATGCTGTCTCTCATGGCATCCTTCTGGACAAAATGCCCAGCAGGCAGCTGGATAAACACAGCATGTGATGGGTGAGCAGCTGGCTCACGGGTCAGGCACGAAGGGTAACAGGGAAGGGGGTGACATCAGACTGGGGACCTGTCACTAGTGGGGTTCCACAGGGCTCCGTTCTTGGCCATGACTTGGATGCAGGACTAAACTGGGAGGAGTTGTTGACTCCCTCCAAAGCTGAGAGGCCCTGCAGTGACCTTGACAAACTGGAGAGTTGTCCTGCTCTGCTCTGCACTGGGGCGGCCTCACCTCGAATCCTGTGTGCATTTTGGGTGACACAGTATAAAAAAGACATTTAGCTAATTAGAGAGTGTCCAGAGGAGGACCATGAGGATGGTGAAGGGCCTTGAGGGGAAGCTGTAGGAGCAGTGGCTGAGGTCACTTGGCCTGTTCAGTCTGGAGGAGACTGAAGGGAGACCTCATTAGAGTTACAGCTTCCTCATGAGGGGAAGAGGAGGGGCAGGCACTGATCTCTGCTCTGTAGTGACCAGTGACAGGACCCAAGGGAATGGCCTGAATTTGTGCTGAGGGAGGTTTAGGTTGGATATCAGGAAAAGGTTCCTCATCCAGGGGGTGGTTGGACACTGGGACAGGCTCCCCAGGGAAGTGGTCACAGCACCAAGCCTGACAGTTCAAGAAATGTTTGGACAACGCTCTCAGGCACACAGTGGGATTCTTGTGGGTGGTCCTATGCAGGGCCAGAAGTCAGAATGTGATGATCCTTGGGGGTTCCTTCCAACCCAGGAGATTCTAGGATTCTAACTCAGGCCAGAGTTTCTCATGACACATGAGAGAGGGTGAACAGCTGCAGAGATTCCATAAAAGTGCCGAGTTACTCAGAGAGACCCCATCCTATAAGAAAGGAAGAGGGATGTTGGTCATTCCTAATGAACTTTTGGCTAAATAAGTGAGGTGAGGGAGCAATGCTGCTTTTGTAGACCACTCTTGACAGGAACCTCAGGTGCAGACTCAGGAGAACAAGGATGTGCTCTGGCAGGGACCAGCGGGTCAGGGTAATGAAGGTAACACTGGACAGAATATTTTTTTCTGAATGTTTTTTCCCTCTTACAAAATGTCATTTTAGCAATTCAAAACCATCAAAGTCAATAAAATGGCTTTTTCTTTTTTTTTTTTTTCTTTTTTTTTTTGGTAAAAAGCTTCCCCAAATCCTTCTGCTTAAGAATGTCAGGATGGGATATGAGCAGTAACATAAGGTGGCTGCTTGAGGCCAAATTTGGGATTCTGGGTATGCAAAAGTCTGTTCTGCAAAAATCAAGTTGACACAGAAGATGGTCCAGAAGACACTCTGCTGTTAGTGATAAGAAAAGCTGATTAAACCCTATGGATTAATTTCCCTACTATGTTTTGGGGTTTTTTTTCCCTTTATTTTGTAGAGCAGAAGATCTGGGATTTATTTTTTTTTTAAGTAAGAAAACATTAAATTATCTTCTCCTGATGAATATTTCAGGCATAACCTCATACAGTAGCCATTGCTTCCCACTTAAATATTCCAGGTTTATCTGTCCAGCGCATCTCAGTGTACTGAGTACATGCACTTGATGCAGTGCTGAATGTTCCAGGTGGTATGGAGTGATTAAATGTCCTACTTTTCTTTTGGTGTTTGTCCTACTTTTTTAGAGGATTCAAGTGGTATGGCCAACCGCTAACAGCAATCATAGCCACAGATATTAGTACTCTAATCCTTCTTTCCTTCACTTATGAAAAGATTTTGTGCTGATAAATGCTTTTCAAATTCATAATTCTCATGTGGTGCCACAAATAATTTACAAACATCTGTAACTTCCTATTTTGCAACCAAGTCTACCAAGCACAGTTATGTTCATTAACGAGGTTTCCAAAACAAGCTTGAACTTCTAAAATAAAGCCTCTTTAGTATTCTAATACATGTTCAGAGCAGTCAGAAATAATGCTTAAATGTAGGAAAGACCTGAGTATTTCTAAGATGGCTGAATGGAAATTCTCCTGTGTTCTTACCATGAAAATCTGACTTAGTATAAGTGAGAAATTTTAGCTCAATTGCTAGTTGCCTTCAGCATCCCTAGCAGAGGGACTTGAGCCTGCTTTGGGCAGGGTGGCTGAACAGGGTGAGGTCCAGAGGTCCCATCCCATCTCCCCTACTGGGACTGTGTGACACTATCTGAGAATTTAGGTTGGTGATTTTTAATGTGGGGCTTTCTGAAGAGAGCTGCCCTTAGAAGAAAGAGACAGTGCAGACAGCAACGACAGATTGTGCACTTGTCTTTTTACTTGGCTTTACTTAGAATGCAGCGTCCATTCCGAATTTCCTCCTGGCAAACACGTATGTCCTAGTTTTTGGCTGTGGCTGTCTGATCACCCTCAAGGTAGATCACACCTGCCATGCTGCTGCATGTACCAGGTACTTCTCTTTTAGCTGTCCTAGTTTTCTGCATGTCAGATCAATAGAAGCAGGTATTAAGAGTGTGTGCAATGGAAAATGAGAGGAAAAAGGACTGATCTTGAGCATCCTTCAGATTATGTGTGTAGTAATTTTTTAGGCCAAGTGAAATTCCTGCTCTCTTTTACATAACACTGTTCAGAGGAGGCTGGAATGTCAGATTTTTTTTCTTATGATTGCTAGGTGGTTTTTATAAACAAAAGAATAATTCAAAAAGCTGCTCTGCAACTCTTAATACTTGACTGGGGACATGTCACCTAAAATTATCTCACCAGTTGTGTATGAAGACAGGTGAACGCCTCATCCTGGTTACTCATTTCTGACCCTTTTATGATGAGTAATTTTTTTTATCATCCTGTCTCTGCCATCAGTTCCAAGCCCGTTAGCAGGAGAATCTTCAGATACATGATCATGCTTCAGGCACATACTTATTTGTAACTTTGGAAAAGTCACATCCTCAGTCTTCTCAGTGCTCAGCCACAGAATGTAAAGGGAACAGTAGAGAGGTTTATGTCTACTACTTGGCAATGCCCTGCAATTGGTAAGGACAGAGAATCATTTAGTCTCCACTTCTGTCCAGCACAATCTGTACCTATGTTTGCATAAAAAAAGGGACCTCCTCAGTCCAGTGTAGTTCTTCTGTCATGCTTACAGCAATGGAGAATTGGGACCCCTCAGCTTGCTGGTTATTCTGGCATTTGAGACTCGTCTATCCATGGTCTGGGGGCATGGAACAGCAGTGCTGTCAGCACATCCCGTGCCATCATGGCGATTCTGTCTCTCCAGGTGCTTTCTTACAAGTAAAATGCAAATAGCGACTTGTGTTGCAAAGAGACCAAATTTATTGCTCTGCAGGAGCTGTGTGTTTACCACAGCGATGCAAGCCCGTGTTCCTGCCAGACCGAGGCAGCGCTGTCTGTTAGAGTCTGCCCACGTCCCCCGTTTTTACATGATTAATATCCCTGTGGCCAGAGTGACAGAGAAGAGCGTCCTCACACAACCTTCAGGCTTTTGATGAGGAGAAAAACAGAATCTAAATCTTTCCATGTCTCTGACCCAGCAAGGGAGATTATAATTTGCTTTAATTCTACAACACCTGAACACCAAGCATGATTTAAAGTGAAGGAGAGCCCTTTTCCTTGGTGGATGTGAGCAGGACTGGGTATCTCTCCGGATCAGGCCATGGGATGGGTGCTCCAGCCTTTCAGGCACATCCACCTCTGACTTTTCTTAACCACAAGCCATGAGCATAGGCTTGGCTGCAGACAGACCTCTTTCTCTTCCTGTCCAGGAGGGTCCCTGAAATCTCTGGTGAGCCTTCCCAGTCTGTGTCTCTCTGCTTCTTTTCTCCCGGTTTTGTGTTCAGGGCCTGAAGCTCCTCCTCCACCATGTGGCCCAGGTCCCACTCCATTCTACCCTGGCCAATGATTTATGTAAGAGAGAGGAGCCACTGAAGCTAATCAGAGAAAGTTCCTGCCTGTGAGAGCAGAGAAAGTTCATGATGGATTCTCTTGCCCTCATTTCCAGCTCTGCCTGGAGGTGTGATTCCCTGGGGCAGTCATGTCTGCAGTCAGTGCCTGCTCCACTTGTTTGGAGAAAGAACTGAATCACACTGGCAGGGTTTTTGGTTGGGTAACTCAGAGAAGCTCTGCACAAGAATAATCTCTCCTTTCTTCCCCCTCCTTGCTCTTCCTTGGCTCTTCTGTAAGCAGAACACGACCTGAGCTTCACCCCCCCGGAAAGAAATTCAGGAGCGTGCCTAGCGTATTTATATGGCAAAACCCACCACCTTTGCACCCTGCCCCCTCTTCCCACATCTGAGCTATTACACAGAAATATTCCCTGATTCTCTGAGTTTATTAACCTTTTTTTCCAAGGGAATGAAGAGAGATATTCACAGCTTTTGAACAGCAGCAAAAACCCATTAAGTTGCTCTGTGGCAATCTTGTCAGGAACTTGTTCCTTTAGCAGAGACACATTTCAGAATGCTCTACACTTAGTCCCAAACCGTTTGGATTCAGTAAATGCAGGTGCCACAGAGGCATTAGCGTGAGCAGGCCTGGACCCGAAGCTTTGAGCGTAGTTAGATCTCCTCATGGTCTGCTCCAAATGGAGGAACAAGCGCAGTGCCCTGGGACTGGGACCTACCCGCTCACCCAGCAGCACAAGCCCCTGCACAGAAACATCTGGCAGCTCCTGTGCCAATTCTACACTCTGCTTCTCAGTGAAGCTCTAGTGAGAGCTACATCAAAGACATCAGTTTTGTTGCTCCTACAGCTTCCTACCCTTAAGAGAGTCCTGCTGACTGAGGCTAAGGTCTCTCCTCTCTGAGCTCGTGCTGTTACTATGGTACTGCTACATATTAGAGGACTCTGCACAGAAAACAGTAGGATAGAGGGGGGGAAGGGGAGAGCCCGAATGCACACTGCAGACCTGCTTGCAGCATGTGCATTCCCCTCTAAGCAGCACCTGTTTGGAAGGGATGTAGCTGCCACCCAGCAGGCTGGCAGCACCAAACCTCTCCTGGCCTTACCTCTGCAGGCAGGTACTGTCACTTCTGCAGACTGAACCTGAGTGAGGGATGTAACCCATGAGACTCCTCACTCAGGCATTTAGCTTTTGGCAGGGATTAATGCTCATTGTTTAACAGAAGAAATAAGTCATATTCTCTCCTTTTATCCCCGTTGTACAGCTGGATGAGAGAGAGGGTAGGAAATTAAGGATTTTACACTGTTCCTTGATTTCAGTGCATCCAGAAATTTTATATACTACTTACCTATATTCACATGGAGATACTCCCTACCCAAAAATCCAGCTGCTGCTATATACCATCCTGGTAATATCCCATAGCCAGATGATCTTGTATTCAGAAGAGCTCCTGAAAACTACTAATATATCTGCAGCAATGGTTCATTTTTCACTGAGGCAGTGACATCCTAATCTATGGACCAGATGGAGTGAGGCCTTGGGCAATTGTAATCAAAGAGCAACAGCCACAGTTTGAAGGAAAGAGATTCCCTGTTGGTTTTCTATTAAATGCTTCTATTTTCATTTTCTTTTGACTCAATTGTGTGCATCACCATGGCCCACTGAACACATCTGGCTGACATCCTAGATCACATATCCAGCACATTACTGTGTTTGCTCAAAGTTTCACTCCTTCCAAAGTCAGTGGCAATGCTCTGTGACAACGGCTTGTTTTATCCTTGTCCTTAGGTGGAGTTTGGGGATCAACAAAAGCAGTTGCAGGCAAAGGCAGGCTGAGAAAATCCATCACTGTAATGATGAACCATTCCCATTCCTCTTCACCAACCAAATACCTTTGCTGCTGTACAAGGTGGAAGATTAATTTGTCTTGGATACTGGAGTGCAAAATATGACCACTTAGAAAAAGTATAATCCCACTGAGTTACTATAAACTGGTCTAGTTCAGTCCCTGCTGAAAGATGTATTCTGCATCTAATAGTGACAAGGACCTTTGCTCACAAATTTTAACTGGCCATTTCATCAGTCTGTGAAGTAGAGGTCTTAATGTCTTCAGGTGTTGATGAACACGTAATTGTATTTTGTCTCTTTCTTTTCTTTAAGTAAATTAGTTAAATTATAATAAAATCTGATATTCTGCTTTCTCCTTGTCTCATAGCTTTCAACTGTTTAAAGGTAATCATTTTACTCTTCCTGTGAGAAAAAAGTTGTTGGAGTTACAGATCCTGTCATATATAATGCTTCCCTAGGTTTGGGAAGACATTAGAGAGTTCTTCTAAATGTTTTTTTTACAAACTCTGTAGCATTTTCAGCAAATGTATTTCAACAAGCTCTGTGGCTAGTTTGGTTTTGAACAGTTTCACATTGCATTTATCTTCCAGAAAGTTACTTAGTGATATGGCTTTAAAAATTGGTTTTGTTATTTTCATGTTGTTAATTGACATGCTAATGACTGACACGGGCATTGCTTTTAAATCCCATGTTGTTTCTTTCCCTGCATACAGCGCATATTCTTTGAATTCCTATCACATTGCGATCTGGTGTCAGTTCAAAGACTGGCTTTGCTTTTCAAGCTGTTTAGACATTCTTTTCACTTAATATGCTGCTTTAAGGATCTGTGATAAGATGTTGCTGAGGGCAGTGTAAAACTCTAGGAGTTGACTAGGCTAGATTAGAACAGCCATGTATTTTACATTAAATGAAAGTGGTTTGAACCACAGTAACGAGCCAATACTTGTTATCCACGCTCTCCAAATGCACAGGCACTATTGACTCCATTTATATGACATCTTCCCTTCCTTTGTTTTCTTGCTTTCCCGTGCTAAGAACAGATGGGAAGAGTAATTTAAATACCGAATACCATAAGGTACCTGGAGTAAAGTAAATTAAGAAAATACCATAAGTGAGAGAATGAAGTGTTAAATCGCTAACAGGAGATTTACAATTAAGAATTAACAGAGAAGATAAGCTTTGCCAAGAGACAGAAATCACTTCACAGAGCGAATCTTGCAGAGGATGGGCAGGTTGCTGCCATTACAAATGCATGGAGAATCCCAGGTCATAGAAAAGAGGAGAGTCAAGATGTCCAACAACGGTGTATGGATTCATGCACACTGTAGCAGGCAACATAAGTTGGGATAATGCCCATTCCATGACGAAGAGGCAAGGAATACCAGGCTTGACTTTGCTTCACAAAAACGTGTGAATACCAACAGAATGAATATATAGGACGGGTAATGAAAACAAGGACAGCACCGCATGCTTAGATGAAAATTATACATAGTGAAAATGTACAGCATAGCAGCCAAAGATGAAATGATCTAACTGGAAATAAATAAGGCATTTATTTTTTAACTGTTATACAGAAGCATATGTGTTGCCAGAAATACTTTTGGAAGATACTTGTAGGAGAGTCACACGTAGCAGGAAGTAAATATGGAAACAGAATGGACAGTGATAAGCTTATTAAGCACAAAGTATGAGGACAAAACTGAAAAATAAATGGGAAATATACTGGACAAGGCATAATTTTTAATATTGACCCAAAAAAGATCTCAACTCCCTCAGCATCGTGCTACGCGCTTCCTGCAATTCTTATCTTTAGGAAAAATACCCTTAAATCAGAGACAAAGAGGGGATATTAGTAGGATCACTGAATGGAGGATGTTAAAACCACCACATTAATTTTTGTAGGAACAAAGCACAGTTTCTTCTAGTACTGGGACAAAGCCAAGAAAACCAAACAGAAAATTCTAGATAATGCAAATAACGCTTGAATAAATAATATAACATAAAAAGTGCAATGAGTATATCACGGGTGAGATGACGGGGGAGAGCCTGTCCACACAGACGAGGAAGATATGTAAAGATTCATTGGGAAGGTTGGAAACATTTGCCCCTAATCTGGCTGCTTGCAGCAACCACCTGGAGCACTGCTGCTCTCTGATGTTTAATGGATGTGCAGTGCCAATATTAATACAGAGTCTGAGAAACTGAAGGAGTTTATTAGGGGACTCTATTCCAGTGGCTCACAGCACAAGAGTTCGGTTATGCATTTATTTCCCCAAGGACACTATTAGTGGTGCTGCAAAGCTTTGCTGAAAGCTGCAAAACAATGACTTCTGTGCTACAGATGCCAATGAAATGTGATACCGGTGTGTTCTAGTAAATAAAGAGATTTGGGGTTTTTTCACAGAAAAGAGTGTCTGCTGAAATTGGCCATGTCACACTACTGAGATTGCCAAGCTAGTTCATCATGGGAATTTCTGCTTGCAGTTAAATACACAGCTGGCAGGCATTTTGGGGGCCTAGACCCACTCCCAGCTACCTGTGTGAAAATGCAGTAGGTACAGCTTAGAATTACATGTTGTGTGTAATGATCTGATGTAGAAAAACAACCAACCTACTAGCCAAAGTTTTGTCCAACCTTGAACAGAAGACAAAGATTGCTAGAGATATGACTGAGAGAGAGACTACAGAAAAAATGTTAGTAGCAGAATTGCTATTAAAATTATGTAGAAACTCTGGTCACTTAGGATCTGTGAAAGTCTTTAAGAGACTGAAAAATTTAAGTGAAGAGTCAGGGAAATATTAAAGGCACTGAGGAAGCTGGCAAAATTCACTAAATATACCAAAACAAGCAAGAGATTTGGATGGTGGAGGACAAGCTGCAGAGTTGTGCATCTGCTTGTGTGTGTGCACTGTCGTTGCCATCACTTTACTAAAACAGCAGGACACAAGCAGCTGTGTACTCAGTGGAGTTTGTCACCTGGAGCACACAGTTAGTTGTGTGAACACGTCCAGACCCAAGAAGGGAGGGATGAAGGGGATGATGAGCCTGTTGTTCCAGCCAGGACAGCTGGGCGGCCTCAGGATCTGCAGGTTCATGGATATGTGAATGCTTTGTCCTCAGTGAGCCTTGCAGATCCGAGAAGCAGCACATTCCTTGCACTAATACCAATCCGGAAATGTCACTAAGCATCGATTTAGAAAGGAACATGTGGCATTAAGGTGACGACTTTGATGGCCAAGCATCCCTGTCACTGCTGTGCTGTCAGGCTTTTGTGGCCATCACACATGAATAATGGGAGCTAGACAAGATGTAAGGCACAGCTCTCGAAAGCCAGGCAGAGTTTAATCACTTGGACCTCACTGCTCACAACCCAATGTGTTCATGGGAGTCCTGCTGGGTCCCACCTCAGCCACCACATCCTGGGCTCTGGGGAACCACAACTGCTTGCCCATTCACACCCTGGGCAAGGCTTTGTCCCACAGCCTCACGAGTGGATGGGAGAGCCTGGACCAAGCATCAGTCACCACTAATCTCACTGTAATGAAATGTGTATCCTGGTAATTTGGGAATAATTGCATCTTAGGTTAATAGCCATGGATATCTTCCCTCACCAAGTTTATTTGCTCCATGACATAGTTAGTGTCTTAAACAGAAATCACCCTCAAGGTATCATCTAATCATCTTCTCATCATTCTGCAAATCTGTTTCATATTACCAATAATCTTATTACTACAACTGCAACATTCATTAAGCAAATGGAGAACAATAAAAATACATACAGTAATAGCAATCAAATTAAGTTTGAATCTCACAGTGAGTGATGGATAATTCTGGATCAGATTGTTCTCATAGATTTTTCTGCAATATTTTCTAAAAAGGTTTAAATAGCTCAAAAAATTTAAATTACAAGGTTCTCTTCTAGAGTCTGGCCATTTAATGTGACCTGGTTACCACAAAATGGCACAGTCAGGACCAGAACTGATTGCGGAAGCTTCCCCTTGTGAGCAGGGAGACCTCTCAGCAGAGACAGCATTGCTGGGTTCCCATGGCAAACTCCAGTCCCTGCCAGGGTGAGCTCTGTGACAGTGATCCAACATCTCTTGGGTATGTCAGACGCTTCCAGGTGACATCCTGAATGGGCTTGCATGGGACTGGGAAGCCATCACTTTCTTCTTGACATGTAGTGGCTCCTGATGTCGCACTGAGCAAAGCAAAACCACAGATTTGTTCTGAGCCATCCGTGTTTAAAAGATTTGAGGCTTGATCCTCAGCTCAGGGGAGTAAATGGAAATGCATTCATGAAGTGCAAATGGGTAGATTTTCAAGCTGTTCTTGCCTATCAGCTGTGCCAGTTTATATTTAGCTCTGCTACACCTGCACAGAGCCACTTGAACATGTATCAAAACAATTCCTGTCCCTAGCTGTGATCCGTACTCTCTAGTCCAACAACAGATCATCATTTGTCTCACTGGTAAAATAACTGCTGAGGAATATAAGTGATTTTTTCCATCTGCAAATGCATGAAAATATATTTTGCACATTTTACGGGTACATTGCACACCTGATGGAAACATGTGACTGCTTCCTCTCTGGGTACATCAAAAATATCCTCAGCCAACTTCACTGTTTTTATCAAGTCTACTCTTTTATTTTATCTTTTATTTTATGTTCATTCTGGCCTGGAATTTTTTTTCCTGAGCATCACAGATGAGTTTGTGACCTCTTTGGTATGGTCTGCCAAATGGCCATAGAAGAAATCCAGCCTCTGAAGTACAGTAGGTCCCATTAAACCAATGAGGGGATGGTGTGATATATGCTTATATGCATGTGTAAATTGCTGTGTGAGAGAGGGCCAAGGCAGAGAGAGATGCCTGGATCTAATTTGGACTCAGGAGAGGCTACTGGTCATTGCCTTTTTGTGCTGGCTCAGTGCCTTCCTAGTTTGTATTCCTCCAAATAATTAAAATCCCTTTTTGTTTTAATATGCAAGTTTGCATTTACCTCAATAATTCAGTACTACTACTGCAAATATAATAGAAATACAGATATGCCCAGGTACATGTTTTAGCAAAAGGGGCAGAGATAATAAATAAGAGTTTTGTAAAATATAAAACTTTCCTGGATCCATAAAGAAAGAATAAAATGGGAAGTTGAAAGACAACATCCCACCGCTGCTGGTATGACAGCCTGTAAATCTCTTGTCCTTTTTCCATTCATGTTTTGTGACCCTCGTGTCTGGGCTGTACTTGCCTATGACTGTGCTCCTGTAGAGAAATATGTCCCAGATGATGTATGCAGCCAGTTTTAGGAGGAATGAGGCAGGTCCCAGGGGCTCCCACTACGCTGTTCAGAGAGACACAAGTCTTCTGGCGTGTGAGGAGGAACAAGAGGTCAAAGGGAATAAGCTCTCTGGCCAGCTTCCCTGTAACTCACATCCTGCATCACATGCTGCCAGCATTTGCTCTGCTGCAATCCTATCTGGACTCAGTCAGGAAATGCAAAAATGCAATCAGCTTTAAGCAAAAAAGTGACATGTGCCCCTGGTTTAGTGTTTGCTGCGTGTTGAGAGCCATCTGCCAGCCCAGTGCTCTGCCTGGCTGGAGGTTCCACTCAGAACCCTGTTTCATCCTCCTCCTGTCTCCTTACTCTGTCTGGAGCTGCTGAGAGAGGGGCTTCTGATCTCCAACATCCTCACACAGGTTAATGTGGGCTCTCCAGGATGCAGAATTTGTAGGAGATCCCTTTCCAGCCAACCCTCCTAGGGGCTGCAGGAGGGAGCCAGGACAGAGCAATACTTTGTCAGCTCTCACTGTGGTTTGCAAATTCGGAAATGAACCACGAGGAACTGGAAATCGGTAATATGGCTCCTCCTGGCCATTCTCTTGGTGGGATGGAAGCTGAGCTGCAGACCTTAGGAACTGAGTTTGCCCTCAACCTCCTCATATCTCTGCAAGCAAAGTGCGTGTGTTTTCTGAGCTGGCAGGAGCAAATGTGACAGCAAAGGAGAAATGAGAGAGGAAGGAGAATGAAGGGCTCTGCACAGAGGTGACACCCTTGAGGGCAGAGCTGGCAAGCTGAGACCTTGGTCTATTTGCACCAGCACTGCTATTTGTGGCTGGATACAGACAACAGTGAGGCAGTAAAAGGCCTTTTATTTAAGGTGCTGACACCTCGGGAGAAAATGAGAAAAAGAGAGGTGCTAAAAGAAAAATACATTACTTTTCATTCTTCTGTTCTTTCACTTCTTCCTGAAATTTTATGGGATGAACTTGCTCAATTTAAGTACTTGTCAGCAAAGGTGTGACAGGACAATCAAGAGCCATCCACCGTGCCAGCTGGGAACACTTCCAGGGGCCAAGTGCTGGCAGGTGCCTCAGCACTGCCTGAGGGGAGAGCACTGCTTCCCTCCTCCTTCTCCCCCGTCCCTTCCCCACCAGGCAGGGAACCTGGTGCACAACCTCCTGCATTCCCATTAGCAAGTCCTGCGAGCCCCTGGGCTGCAGGAACACACTCTTTGTTCAGGAATAGATGAACATGCTGGTAATAAATATGCAGCTTGAATCTAGCTCTGCAGAGAAGTTGTGGGGCTGGTGAAAATTAATTTGTAACTGGCAAAATGGCAAAAAGGGACTGTTTTGTACAGACTGGGACTATGCCACCTGGCAACATTTGAGCAGTGCTACCTCAGTAGATTTCACAATAAGCTCTTGCAGATGTTAGCCTCCATCCCTGCTTACTCATGGGCAAAGCAAGGCTGGCAGGTGGGTTGCAAGGTTTCCTGCAAGGCCATTCTGGATGGTGCTGTTACAGCTGGAGGAGGGAGGAAAGCCTGGCTGACTGCCTGTCCTGAGATACAGCTTCCCTCAGGGCATCTTCCCATCTCTGCAGATGTGTTTCAACTTGCCAGGAGTATCTTGGGAGCATTCAGGTCCTGACTCAAGCAATGTGGGTCTCTGTTCCAACCATGAGTGCTCCCATATCATCCTCCCTGGTGGGCTCCTCTTGGGGACTCAGTCCTGGAGCAAAGATCTCAACAACGACAGAGCCTCCCAGATGAAAGAAAGAGCCAATGTGACACACCTTTGGCAGTAACAGCAATGACAGCTGCAACGGGCAAAGGTGTCACCCAGGACACAGAGCTGCTGCTGCCACCTGTGTCCCCTGACTTGGCTGGGCCTCCCGGGAACCTGCGCATCTTCACAGAAAAAGCTGAGCTCTGAACATAGTATTTTTAGTCTGGTTTCCTAAGGAAATGAAGATTCTGTCACTTCATGTCTGCCCATCTGTCCCCATCAAACTTTGGATCCACTGGTTATTTGCAGACAAGTTTGATGGAGCATTAGAAGTTTCAAAAATATTTAGATTTCTATTTGTGAAAATTGGTAGCTGGGAAGAGACAAGAAGTGCAAGGTAATGCATGAATCTCCATCTGACAGAGGGGAAAGAAGGGAAGACTCAGCAGTCACCTGTTCTGTCTGAAAGCTGTTCTGTCTTTACAAACCTCAGCACACTATTTCTTGCTGCAAATATGGTGGGTAGAGAATTCCCAAAAGGAATGAGCTAGGTTAAGTGAAGCAGAAACTGCAGCCTGTCAGAAACACCCCAAATGTGAAACTGAGAACTTGAAGCTTTGTTCAATGCACAGGGCAACACGTTTCGCTCAGCCTCCTTTTCTCTGACAGGTTTGCAGGAAGCTTGTAAGAAAACATAGCAGAAAGAAAGGAAATCTGCATCACTGTGAAGGTGGATATTTGGGGTTGTTTCATGTTTCATGTTTTACCCACTGAGGGCCTTGTGTACCTGCGTGTGTGTGCTCTATTTAGTCATTAGAAGGCATTGAAGTACCAAGTGGCGTTCTGTGCATTGTGATTTCAAATATATATGGCCAGCTCCAAGTGCCAACTGCTGCTGTGAAGACTATGCCTTTGTGTTTTATTCCCCTCTCTCACCCTTTGGCTGCCTCTGCTTTTCCAAATCACATGCTCCTTATGGCAGGGTTTATTATTTCTCCCTTTATGTTGCTGGCATGCATTTTGAGTATTGCTGTGAACAGTTAGCAAAAGCCAAAGCAGGATACCTAGTGCCTTCAGTTGTCCTGTTTAATACCTCCTGAAATACCCACCACCACCTCTGACTGAAAGGGTTCTCTCTGGGGAAGTGAGTAGGGGAGAGATGATGGCCCAAAGCTTGGACTCTGTGACCTCTCTCCAGCCATATCTGCTGGCAGTAGAGCTCTCCTGCTGCTGGGCATGCCCTTGGGCCACCAGCTCATTTCCTGGTACAGAGCTGAGCTCTGTGAGAGGGCTTTGCTATCACAGGCAATGCAGGCTTCACTCTGAGCAGCCTGCTCCCGGTGACGTCTGCTTTGAATTTCAGAACTGAGAAGGCCAAGGGTTTATCTCAGGATGGGAAGAAATAGCAGGGAATTAAACAGTCAGAGGAAAAGTGCAGTTTCTTACAGAGAAGCGGACAGTGGTCAGTCTTTGCAAGTCAATACCAGATGCAGGGTAGCAGAGACAGTGTTTGAGGCATGCTGGGGGTGCTGGGGCAAGTCAGGAGCTGCATGGTGAGCTCTGGGATGGCAGCAGCCTCTGTCACTCCTGGCTGGCCACAGGCTCACTGCTTTGTTTGGCATGGGTTAGCAGGCTGATAAAATCAGAGTTGAGCTGGCATAGTTCTTCTCTCTCATGCAAATGAACAAGACCACTCTCCCTCTGAGCAGGGAGGGAGCAAAAATTTTAGAAAATGTAGCTTGTTAGGTGGTCTGGTTTTGGTCTCTGCAGGAAAAGAGCTCAGCCGTGACTCTTTAGAGGGCCCCTGGGGAAGAGCCCAATAATGTAACGGAATAATGAGTGTCGAGCTATGAAAGCATTTCATTACCAGCATCCTCACCCCATGCAGCCCCAGTGGCTGCAGTTATCATGTGTGTCTGACAAGAAAGGTCACCCTGAGATTATCCTGCCTCTGAAACAGAGCGCTTGCATTCCAGCGAGGGGGTCCTCACTCCTGGGTGAGCACAAAACATTAGCAGATACTCAAAGCAAAGGGAAAGCTGAACTTTGGGGTGCTCCTCAGGGACACAGCGAGGGATTTCTCTGCTCTGAAGAACTGGAGGTGTTGCTGCCTGTCCCTCTGTTCAATCTGCTGGGGCCCCACTGTGTTGTAGACGAAGATGACAAGTAGATTTCTTTCTCCTAAACCTAATTCTCAGAATTTGCACTTTTTTCCTTCCTAATGCAGTAGATTTTTCCTTTCACAACCAGCTAGAATCTTGAATAGACGGTGCTAATTCAAATCAAGAGTTGGACCACAAGAGATGAGCACTCCTGCCACAGTTCCCAAACCGAGCTGCCAAGTCCAGGTGCCCAGAATGGTGGGGGGGCAGTGTCTGGGTAAGACAGCCTCAGCCCTTGCCTTCCGGACTGAGACAGCCTAACAAGGGCACAGCAAACCCCTGCTCTTCCATGGGTGGCTTGTGTGATGCTGGGTTATTGAAATCCCTCTGTTCATTTCCTCTGTGGTGAACTACAGTTAATGAGTTTTCCCTTCTCTTGCTGTCTGCTTTGTCTAGCTGCACTGCAGGCTTCTGTGTGACCCTGTGGGTCTGCCTGGGGTATCCTTTCGTGCCAGAGAGCCGGACCCCAAGACGTGAGCAGCAGCCTGGAAAGCACCACAGAGCTGGCAGCAGCAGGGCTGGGCAGCTTGGGCACTGCAGGGAGCAACAATGAAAGGTGGGCTTAAAATTCAGCCCTCACGTGGCTAATGCAAACCTGGACTTTTATGAATAAGTCTTTCTTGAAATCAGGCCACTTTCTTTCTGAAATGCAAGCCCTTCCGTGACAGCATCTCTAGCTCAACCTTCAAGGAGCAGCTGGCTCTTTAAGTTCATGTCCTTCTTCCCCCTTCCTTGTAGAAGCGCTGAGCAGCTGAGCCCTCTGACCCCGCGGCCACGCTCCCGAGGCTTTCCGTGCCGCCGCTGCCACAGGAGAGGGCACCTGCTTTCTCCCTTGCCACAAAGCAAGCTCTGCAGACTTCCATTTTTAGCACGGATGAATCACGTTTCCCCTGCTGATGGCAGAGAGCAAAGACCCGAGCAGCCCCGACCACCGGCCCCGCTGCTAAACCCGAGGTGTCACCGAGCAGATGAGGATGCTGGGCGGGTGGCTGTGCTTGGTGGCACGGGCAGGAGTGGAAGAAGTTTCATCAAAAAGGTTTTAACACTTCGTGGTGCTGGATATGCCACTGTAACACCTTTGCTCCCTTTATTTGCTCGGGGGGGGGGGGTGCCAGCTTCTCCACCCCCAGCCAGCTCTTCCCTGCTCCTGCTCTCTGCTTCGCCCCACAGAGTTTATTTGCAGCAGCAGGAAGGTCGTATGCACTGGCAATACAAGGGGATTCTCTTGAAACGTGGCAAAAATAGGCACATTCTTGGAGTTCTGTGTTTAGTATATCACTAAGATTTCTCCCTCAGCCATTAGTGCCAGGGAAGAGGTCAAGGAATTTAGGCCAGTACTGATGGGGTTTTTGATAGAGAATTTTCTTTTACACTTCTCCGTTTTGACCTTTCATTTGGTTCCTTACTACTGCTGGTATTTTAGACAGGACCTCTTTGGGGGCAGGAGGGACTCCATCCTGAAAACCACAGGAGACTGTTTTGCTACCAAGTCTGTCACAAAAAAACAGTCAGCTTGGGAAGAACCATCAGGTGCCTTCGTATTTTTGACTGTCAAGTCTTTATAGGTACAATGCCTAAATCAGGTGAAAAGAGAACACAGACAATTTTGATATTTAACGCCATAACCAACAAAATAATCATGTTTAAGAACCTTTGCCTTGCCATCATTTTTTGGTAATAGTTTAGTTCTAGATTAATTCATTTAAAACTCAATAATTAAAAAAAAAATTAAAGTTGTGCTTTTCTCTTCGATCCACTCTTTTGCTTTTCTTCTGCTAGGACAGTGGCAAGCACTTTTGTCTATTTCTTTTAATTTCTTTTTTATACATTTGAGGTGGTTTTGATACCTTTCCATTTGTTATGAATACCCCGACCGTTGTGTGTTCAGCCTGGGACACCTGCAGCCCGACTCTGGCTGCACACTCCGAGCCCTACAGAAGATGTGTGTGTGATGCATGACTGTCTGCTGCATTATTGTCTGCTGCATTGTTGTCGGCCTGAGGATACAAGTGCACTGAGGAAGCACCAATATCAGTGCAGCATTGCCTGCCAGGTTTCCTGAAACCCTTACAGCTGAGCACTGGAAACCCGACAGGCTCCAGTCCATATTCAGCTTTAGCTGTTTGTTTGCTGGGGGGAAGGAAGGTGGGAGCTAAACTACTGTGATGTCTCTATACATTTCAATCAAATCACAGACTTCAACACATTAAGTGGCTCCAAAAAGAGATTAATGGTGTTAGAGTACATGCAGTACTCTCACATCAAGGCTCCAGCAGGAATCAATCCCTTCTATGACAGGCAGAAAACCTCCTCATAAACAGTCACATTGAGATCCTGGTTGAGTCTGTAACATTTCATACTGTGTTTCTGATCAGAAGCTGTCTAGTCTTTATTATTGTTTATATTAAAAGAGCATTTCCAATACCCCACAGCTCAGAGACCACCCACCCTCCGGTTTTGCTTTTTGTCCTCCGGCCTTCAGTGAGGATAGGGATGGTGAGAGGTGTCCAGTCCCGCTCTGGACACAAGCAGACACAACCTCTTAAAACACACAACATGATTTTTTTATTTGTTTAATCAGTTTACATTCCACAACTGACAGTTTACTTATTTATTTTTTAATTTTCCATGAACAAGTTGTTTAGTTAGTTACCAGACAAGATTTTATTTGATGGAAATACAGTATTCTGTGCCAATCTGAATAAAACCAAATCCAAAACAAATCAAAACAAAAGGGAAATTGTAAGATGTAGCCAGTTTTTTGATAAAGTCCTGTGATGCTTCCTGCAACTTTTGTCTTTCAAAGTTATAGGGGTTTGTTCGTTCCCCCTATTATTTCCCTGATCTCAACCCTGCCACTAAAATGTTCTTTCAGGGCCTCAGTCCTGTGAACAGTGATGCACGTACACAAACGCCCGTGTGTCTGCAGATTAGCACCTTGGATTAACAGAACAAGGAATTAGGGGTTGTTTCATGTTTAAACAAATTCTGTTCACCTCTGCTGCAACAGATTACAGGAAGAAATGGAAAAGTACAATACACTTGATGTCACATTACTTGTGAAATTAGCCACCACACTCACATCTCACCAGAACAACCTAACAAAATAGTCAGTGGTTGTTGATGTATTGTTAGCACCGATGGCCACAGGAGCCACTTCGCCTCTTAGCAGCACAGAGGTCCCAACCTCACAGGACATGTCACTCTCTATTACTTCTGACAACTGGCTGTTACTACCCAAAAGTCATAAAAATCTGTGTGTATTGGCTAAAAAGTGCTCCACTTGGTCAAGCAGCTGCATACACAGTTCAAATGTCCTTTACAATGCCCAAACCATAATCAGAAATGGACACGGTTTTGGACTTTTCAAAAGATGCTAAAGTTTTATATATTTCAATGTAATTCCCAGTCTAGCAAAGCACTTAGGCATGTGCCTAGCTTTAAGCATGGCAATAGCATCCTTAATGGGAGATTTATGCTTGAAATTAGGCAAGTGCTTTGTGGGATCAAAGCTCTGTAGCAGTGCTCTGAAGAAATCAGGATCCTGAGTGTCCTAATCCTGGCTTTCGCATTTACAGCCACTGCAGATTTGAATAAACCCAGCTACAGTCTAGATTTTCAAAAGTGCTGAAAAGAGAAAGCTCCACCTGCAGCTGGTGGAACTTGTGAGGGGGCATCAAACTGAACACAAAGTCTTTTCCTAGGCTTTTGGCTTCCCATCTCCAAAATGGCTATGATACCTACCTGCCTCAGACAGGTCTGATGGGACTCGTAAAACTTTCTAAAGATAAATGCCAGATAAATGCGATGTATTGCTGCATTTCTCTGAATATGCCTGAGTATTGTGGCATTCTAGATCTTTCTTAATCCAGCTTTGATGTGTGTGTACTGCACTTAGAGGAGACATAAACAGCTGGCCAAGATGTACCCGCATGACAAATGTCTTGTACCAGTCATATTATTTTACTTGGGAATGTCCTAGGAAAGTGCTGACATACTTCAATTTGCAGGCATTTAAGTGAATTATTATCCTAAGCCTCCCAAACTGTCAATTAGAAACAGTGATGACTGCAACTTTTATCATCATCAAAGGATGATTATGGGAATTGCTTCATTTCTTCTGAGCAAGAAAAAAAAATCATAAGGAAAAAAGGACCAATGAGGAAGTCAAAAAAGGGAAACTCTCCAAAAACTTTTGACCAGTGTGCTAGCACATGGTTAGGCTGAACATTACTTGGGGCAGAAGAAATCCTGAAGAGCAAATGTCTTCATGACATGTACCTACTGTGGATGGTGGGGAGTCCAGTGAGTCTGATTTCTCCCTGCCCCTTGTACCCAACGCTCGTGCCCTCACACCGGAGTGTTTTGCCACATCCACACACATTTCCCATGGGGATAAGCTGGGGAGTGAGAGGCAGACCCACATGCTGAACTGGCCAAGAGGTTCATGAGCAGCAGGGGAGCTTGCAGGGGAAGGTGACACTGGAGAGGCCTGAGAGCCCCACCCATTGTCCTTCTTCCCCCCCAGGATCACTCTGGTGCCAGGCATCGCTCTGTGCCATGGAGCCTGGGCATTCGCTCCCTGCCCCAGGCTCACAGGAGCGGTTATGGCTTTTGTTAGGAGGTGAGACAGGGGTTTTTTGGAGAGAAAATGGAAAGCTATCCAAGAAGATAATCCAAGTGCATCATGGGGGTGAGAGGTCAGGTCAGGCAAGCTACACCTTGGCAAAGTGAACCCAACAGGGAGAGAATGTGCATGGATGGACACACAGGACTGTTGTAAAGCATAGGAAACAAAAATAAACTGGTACGGAGTCACCCGTTAGAACCTCCTCCCACATGATGTTGTGCATTGAATTTATCGCCTTTTAAAAGGAGGTTTTCTTTGACACTAAACTCTGAAAAATCCTTGTGGGACACAGTGAGTCAACAGTTTAAAGAGCAACCTTTGAGAGTCCCACATCCCAGTGCTCTCCTCATCCCTCTCACAGAGAGGGAGGGCAGGAGAGTGATAATGAGAATTTAGGAACATTCTGAAAAATCTTGCAGAAAATGGGGCTGTATCCTTAAATTTGATATATTCTCAAGCTCCTCCTCATTTCCAGAGTTCACTCTTAAAGCCTTTATTTCTTTTTCACAGACATCTCAAATAACATAACAGTCACATACGCAAGAGCTGGTATGGAATGAGATTTAGAGAAAAATGTCTTTACAGGAAGCATGTCTGTATTCTCACACACAGGGACAAAAAGGAAGAGAGGGAGACAGAGATATATATCTTACTCCTCAAAAGAGGGAAAGGGAGAACAGGAGAAGAATGTCAGGATGATACACTACAGCTTGGGCAAGGTAGTACCATGCTGAAAAAAAACATTTGATCCCTGGAACTCAACTGTATCTTCCACTTTCTAGCTAAAATCTTTCCTTAAGTACTAGTACACAGTATTGAATCTTCACTTTACAGGTCCCTGCAGGTCAGCTGAAGTCGCTCTTGTCAAAACCTTAACAGTATTTTTAAAAATAAAGTTATTCTGAGAGATGGGTGAAGATTGTCAAATCACTGACTTAAATTTAGTTGTGGAAACAAATAGTAGTGACCATACATTGGCACAAGATCCAAAGTTCACTAAACCTTAGAGTTTTCAGAAATCAGTTTAATTTTCCCACTCCCCTGTGTTTGTTTTATTCAGGAAATATATGGGACTATATAAGAGTTCCAAAGTTCTAATACTAGATTAAATTGCTGGTCCTTCTAGATAGACTCACTATCAATAAGCAATTGCAAATTTTGGCTCTGAGAGACTCTCACCATGAGATGGAGACGTATGTTCAGCCTTGTCAGAGCAGCTTTCTGAATAATACAGCCACAGTTCGTCCTCTTGTTGAATCCTCAGTTTGGTTTTTCTGAGGACAACTATAATCCCAACAATAAGGGATGAAATTGCAATCTCTTTAATCTCCATGTAAGCTGTTTGTAAAGCAGTTATTAACATTGAAAAAAAGAATATGAAACTACCCGGACTGTATCTTGAAGAATTTTTTTTATTATCACTACCAGCTAGATGACTTTTTCAGGCCAGTTTGGGGATAAAGCGAGAAAAGTAATCTTTGAACAGCTCAGCTGTTCAAACTTTTAAGATGCAAATTCACTCTTTGAACTGCTTCAGCAATGCCTGGGACTGGCAGAGAAAGGTGAAGAGTTCAGACCAAAGACCTCTGACCTCCAGCACTGGGACCACCCAGTCATCTGTGCCTGGAGGCCACCACAAGGCACTCACCTCAAATGCTATTTCCAGGGGGTGGGACAAGCCCTATCCTTTGCAGTCATGTTGCATTTTGGGAGGGGAAGGCTGTTGTGAACATCTCCAACAGGCTTTCACAATTGGCACCTGTGTTTTACAGGTGAGCCCAGGCCATGCACCCAAAGCACACAGACACAGCTGATCTCCATATGGATGCTCTTCTGCACTAGGTACCTGATTCACCTCATCAGGATTTAAGATCTTTTAAGATCTTGGGATCACCCAAGGTAGGTGAGTGGTCACTCCATGAAGCAAGAAGGAGTTCCTAAAGCTGACTTAGATGTCAATTTTGCTGGGTCACCACCTGTAAGCGACTGTCTCTCTTCACTACCTGTACAAGAAGCCAAAGGAGATGAGCCCATTAACATAATGAACTCAGTTAAGTGCCTAAGGTTAATGGGGACAAAGGCAGGTCTGAAAATCCCGGCCTTTGGGTGGCTCAGTGTAACCCACAAAAGTGCTTCTCCCACATGTACACCTAATGAGAACAACAGCATCCGTACAAAGGGCCTCCTAATAAAGGACAAGAGAATCAATTGAGAGAGCTAATGCTGAACAGAAATTCTACCATCGCTTTTTCAGTCCATTCCTTTTCCTTAAAAAAGCCCTTGAGACCCAGTCCTTTGACTGGATGTACGTATGTGGATGGGCGTGCCGCTGACTTTAAGTGTGGTACCCCTCCTCAACTGGTGCAATGGCAAAATGAGGATTTTCCTGGGAAATAGTACTTTTTAGTTTGTTTTGGTTTAAATCTGAGATACGTGAGAATTGTGAAAAAGAAACAGTCCTTTTGCCTGAAATTCTGTATATCAACCTCAGGTTATTTCAGGCAATCATGAAGATATGGACATTTTTCATAAATTTACAAATATATATACAAATATACACATATTTACAAGTATATGTGTGTCAGCTTATGGGCTAGATTTACTACTGCTTTATTCCAGCCACACACAAGTATAATGGTTGTTTTTTACAAAAAGAGATTGGTAGAAAGTTGGAGTGACTTAGCAGTGACTTCTCCTGCATCTATGCAAAAGATCCTTAAGTGGGCTGACGTGTAAATGCAGCCCCCTTACCTAAGTCCCCTCATCAGACATACACATAAATAGGACCCAGTCTTACATCTGCTAATGAAGCACATTTCTCCTTGATTCCAATGACCTGTAATCAAAGAGAATTTTACTTGAGAATGAACTGAAAGTTCAAGCCCATTTTAGATACAGTTTACAGTTTTGAAAGTTGTAAAGTCTGTCATACTAAGCCTCAAAATTCTTTAAAATAATTAAAGTTACTGCAGAAAAACACCTTCAAAAGTTCCCAAATATGCTTTTCTGTGTAAGTAGGGGAAATTTTGTCCTGCAAAAGATCAAACCACAAATACATAGATATAAACACTCTAAGTGATGGAAATTGCTAAGTAAAAATAGTAACAGTTTAAATTAGATATCTGTGATTGCTGTTGGTGCCCAGGAGTTATAAATAATTCAGTATGCTCTAACTGAATAGTCTAAGGCTGCACTTTTGTTGTTCTGATTACTCAAACCTTTTTCTTATGATCTATATTGTTAATGAATAACTCTTTGTAAAAAAAATACAGCCTTATGCTCTACCACCAGAAGAAAACTCTTCTTGAGATAAAACATCACAAGAGCTTAAGCAAATTAGGAGCATATATGCTTTTAAAAAAAAATATGTAGGCACCAAAGGCATTTAGTGTTTTATTCATCATCTAAGGAGGAACTGGATGCTGAGGCTGTTTCGTGTATCTGGCCCCAGGAGACTAAGCCATGACTGATTCACGCTCCTTGGAGTCGACATCATTTTGAAACTGGGGCAAAATCCACAGGTTTTTGAAGACTTTATTCTTTATCTCACCTACTGCAGAATTCCTGTTACTGCTTGGGTATTTCTGACCTGCTGGCATAGTAACAAGGCCACTTGAAGGAATTGCCTTTACAGAGATATTCCTGTGTCCTGCTGCCACAGGTAGGGCTCAGACCCACAGGATGTGAAGCTCCCTGCTGTGCCCAGCAGCTTTAACTGCAGTCTTCATGCTGCTGACAGCCCACACAAACCCTCTGTAGACTCGGGGTGTCCTGTCATAGCGCTGCCTCTTGGCACAGTGGGATTGTTACACTAAGGGATCATAAACATTTCTGCTTTGAAGGGGATACATTGGCAACTCTTCCTTAGAAATCCAGATACTTTTTGATGGAAAATATCAAATTTATCCCAGTTGCACTGTGCTTCCTCATGCATCCTCAGCAGAGTTTCCATGCACGCACAACCTAACACGGACACAGATGGCATCTGAATTGCATTGCAACTCCTGAGTTAAGTATAAAAGAATGGAAAACAATTATGCTGCATTTTGCTATGTATTTTCTCTCTATGTAGGACACTTTTACAGGTTCCTGGCATCCACATCATGTGGGATGTGCACATGTGTGTGTTTAAGGAAAGAAGGGCATGAGGGTGCCCATGTGTACACACCCTCTGCAAGAAAACTTCTGAAGTCCGTTTTGGCCACTGTGCAGGAGCGTTAATCAGTGAAGGAAAAATATAAAAGTGCAGTCCTAGAAGGGACTGACAATTCCTGCTGATGATGCTGTGGGTGACATTGGATTATCCTCACAGAATTCTACCAATTTTGACCTATAGCAACTGCTGTTGGGTCTCCTTTATTTCACTCCCCCACTTTCCCCTGGAGATAACCTACCTGAGACTGATCATTTCATTGAAAGCCTTCCCTGAGCAAGGGAAGGACAACTGATCCATGATTCTGGAGTGCTTTACTAGAGGTGACCAGCATTTCATTTCCCTGTTGCGGCCTATACTGAGGCAGTCATCCAGACTCTTTCTCCAGGTTAAATCCTAAACGTGTGCAAGGCATACTGCAATTCAGTTGAGAGCACTGTATCAGGCTCCAGTTCTCCCACTGATGTCAACATGGAGCTTGTCAGAGCCCCTGGGCACCAGCAGCATTTGTTGTAAACAGGTTGCAATCTATAACTATGGCTCTGAAGAAGGCTGTAGGATTGGGGTGTAGTGGGGCAGACAGGATGGAAACCTGAAATCAGAGTCAGGGGAGTGACAGGAGGTAGCATCTGATGACTTTCTTTCTAAAGCCAAAGAATAGATATTGTGAGTGTGTAAGCACACATTTTATTTTCAGTGTTAACCAAGACAGCACTAAAATATTTTCGACGGCACCTGAGCTTTCTATGAACCTCAACTCACTATGGAATAGTTGCACTATATTCCTGGCTATAACTGGAAACAGTGGGACTGTAAGTTTTGAACTAAGCCCTGGTTTTTGAGTTTTCACCTTAGACTGGCAGAATCAAGATTTTGTGGATCTGGCCTGGAGTTTGCAATCAAACTTTAGGCTTTTTTGAACTTTGGTTCCTGACCTTGGAACTTCATCTGTCACTAATCTTTGCATGCTGTTTGTGTTTCATGGCCATTTTTTACTCTTTGTCTGCCATTGGTACCTGGCAAACACTCAGAGCTGTCTCAGTTTTTCACCTTGAGTCTTCCCTTGCTGGCTGTATGAGGTGTGGACCACAAAAGAGTGGGAAACCTGGGGGCAAGGAAATGCAGTGTTGGTTCGTGTGAATGTGCCTAGGCAGTCCTGTAGCCCTTCTAGGCCTATGTAGAGACACACAGAAGAAAAAGCCCCAATAATGCATGTCTTTATTTAAGCTATACTTGGTAACATATTATTTTCCCTCCATTTCGCTGCTGGCAGTTAGCGTGGCACTCAAGAATTAAGGACAAATTACAGTGATTTTCTTCTGAGCTCTGCTTATCAGTGGGGCTCCAGGGATGAGCCTGATTCGGAGGCGCTGCATGGTGGGTAAACGGACAGCCATGGAGACACAGTCTTCCAGGAGTGCTTGGCAATCTGAGATACCCCCTGCACATCAATCCTCTCCTTCACCAACTTTGCTTTATTCACCATCCAATGAACTGCACAGCTAATGTGCCATAGCTAAAAATGGTCCCAAATGAATTGCATCCACAGGAAAGCAGAATACCTGCACTCTCACAATTCACTCCTGGAAGGATGAGGATCCTCTATTTAGAGGACTCTGAGGATGCTTTTTTCCCCTTTCATTTGTTATTGCAGCTGGAATAACATTTTAAAAAGTAATGACAATTTTTCAAAAGCAATATTTCAAAGAAATTGCTCTGGTCACTGGTGGTTTGTGATCCACTTGCGACTGGGGTAGAAGAAAAAAAAAGCCCAACTAGAAAAAGAACTGGAGGGATTGCAGTATTTAAATGAAGAAAGATCAGTTGTGTGTTTGCAGAGAGGAAGAAGGGATAGATGATATATACAGGCGGCTAACATGGGTCAGGAAATTTAACACACAAACAGCTTTAGCTTGAAGAAGGAGGTGTCCTATAGGGTACATAGGATACAGGGCACACGTGATCCTGCCACACAGCCCCTTCACATGTACAGTGTTCCAGCAGGGACAGACAGCAGAACCCCTGTAGCTAACTCGTTACAGTCACAGGGCAACACAACTGAGTCACTACGCACAAAACATCAGCCTGCCGATCACAGTGGGTTGTGCCAATTCATCCTACATCCTTAGGATGGGTGTTTTAGGATATCTGTGTTGACTGCTCTCCAGTGGCTCTGTGGTCTCTGGAGCATAGAGATGTGTTGTCCCAGAAGTGCAACATGAAAGGCTACATGTGGGAAAGAGCCTGCCAAATATGGATCCTGAATTTCCACCTCATGGAAAGGGAGACCAAGAACATACTGGTTGCTCAGGCTAGGACAGAGCATCACCTTATCTACAGGGGAAGGACGGGAAAAGAAGAGCGTGGGCTGGACTCTGCACGAAGCTGAACGTCATCCAGGAAAGCACATTCTTGACTTTAAGCATATGAATAGTCAACCAAAGTTAAGGGGATTAGTCACATGCTCCAAGTAAAGCACATGCTTAGGCACTTGGCCAGAGCGGTTCTGAGGGATAGGGTCAAGCCCCATGATGCTGGGATCACTGATAACAGATTTCTAATTAGGTGCTCCTCCTCTGACTAAGAAACCATGCACTAGTCAAAAAGCTTCAATCTCTGTTCAGAAAGATACTTCAAAGCCTCCCCCAAAACGCAGAAACTCAGAGTACTTGTGAGTGTGCTTCAGCTCAGGAGAGATGGAGACACTAAGCATCACAAATTTGGATCTGCATGTCTTCTGGATCAACCCTGCTCTGAAGACAAGTCTGAGCCAACAGAAGGTGTAGTGGGGCTGTAACCCCTATTCAGGGGTATGGAAGCACATGGGACTCCTCCCAGTTCTTCGAGAAGCACAGAGGGAAATTCACAACCTCCCAAAAGGGTTCTGCCCTTACTTAAAGCAATGATGAGAGAACTGGTGTTTGGACAAATGGTCCTTTTGGGGATCCAGTTGGAGATTAAGGTGGTATGATCACCTGCTGCTTCAGACATTCCCATAGCTTTTAAGATGCTTCATAGCCACACAGGCTTTACAGGCCCTATGCTAGAGCAAGTGGAAAAATCACAGAACTGGCCCAAAGATTCAGGGTCAACACTTTCCTGTTGTAAATAAAAGTAATCATAACCCTCTTCCACCACTGCCACACACAGACAGACACACAGGCTTATATACAGCTTGTAAACCAACACCATCAGAGAATACTTCATCAAGGCAAAACTGTTTTTATGCCAGCTGTAGAAAAAAAGGAAACCTTTGAAAATCCATCAAACAGCAAAATTACTTCCATTTCTTTAAATCTTACTGCTATACCTCTTTCAAAACTGTATCTGCAGAAGAATACACCCTGTGAACACTCAGGGATCATGCAAGGATACATCATCGCAGGAGCTGCTGTACTGCTTTGCCTGCCACAGGGCCTGATGGTGGACTCCAGACAGGTGCCTCTGTGACTCTGGTTTACCTGCGTCACTCCAGATATCTGTACTCACATGAAACACCTTTCCTATCGCATTCAGCACTGCAGAGGAGGAAGAAAGTTTGCATTCAAAGCTGTTTTAATGAAACAGCTGTAATTTTCCTAATAATTTCTTACTGACAAGTTGTTTCTTTCAAAATTTTTCATGCTTTGAAGAAATGCACAATTGTTATAGGTCTTTTTTGGTTTCCAGTTATTGGTTTTCTGCATTCAGGTTTCATTTAGCTTTCCAAGGCTGTTTTTGTTTTAAATTTCCTTCTTCTGTTCAATGGTAATTCATCAACCTCCTTACCAAGTAGGCACTTGCACAGTCAAATTATTTCAAAACTTTTCAAAACCACTCTATTTGAGAACCTTCCCAGAAAAAAATAAATAAAACAATCTGCTTAAAAAGGAAGTTTCTTCAAAAGGCTTGTATTTTCAACTCGAATAAATAAGTAATTTCTCTCATCACACCTAATGGAAAATGAAATTGTGAAACTTCAGTTGACAGGAATGGCACTTCAGTGGCAACACACTGACTTAGCAGCTGGCATTGACATGTTTGGGGAATCTGTAGACAACAGAAAGCAAAAGCTAGGTAGTTGAGCAATAATGGAAGAAACCCAAATGTACCCTACGCCAACATGCCCTCCAGAAACTTCATTTCTTTGAGCACTGTTAATATAGCTACATGTGTAAGAATTATTTGTTAGCTGGATATTTTTAAACCAAGCAATACTGGTTTTTGCCCGCTGTGTAAATGGCATGACCTGGAAATTAATGCCTGCATTTCTGTGCAGCAGGCACAGGCTCCTCCTCCTGGTGAGATTTTTTAGGTGGAGAATATGACTTTTTATTGACTGATCATGCAGCTATCATGTAAGAAAGGATTGCTGGTACTTTCCCTGAATTAAGAGCATGTTGGGTTGGGTTGGGTTGGGTTTGGGGAGACCTTTTTTCTTTGCCCTGTCTCCCTTTGCCTGCATATTTGTCAGTGGTGCCCTCGCTCCTATATATGGCAATTCAGTCATCCTTCTTCAGAGTTCCTCCCTTTGGCTACACCCTTGGCCCTTCTTCCCCACCTTTCCCTCAGCCACTGGTACCCTGCAAGGACCCACTGCCCTCACAGCCAAAATGCTTTGCTTCCTCTAATGGCATTCACCCACATCTCCAGACTTAGCTGTTCCTTTAGCTCTTCTGGGACCTATGACCTGAACAATGGGAAGAGCAGAGGGAAGGAAAAAGGAGACAACAGGAAGAGGAGTAGCAAGGAAAAGAGAGAGACCAAAAAAAGAAAGAGAGTTCCATTTGCAGATTCACAGTTATATCATACAATGCTTAAGCTCATGGGAAATGGATCTTTGTTCTCTGCATCTGACCCTTTCACATCCATCTGTACACAGTTCTCCCAGATGGAGAGAGATGTCCAGTGAACCAGGCAGTTTCCAAAGACAAGATGTGGGAAGGTCTTATTTAGCATACATGAACACAATGAGAGGCATCTCTTACTTCTCTCTTACAGAAATTAGCTCCCTTTTCCTCTTCCACAATGGCTTTTGCCAGTTGTCTCAAACATCCAAAGCAGAAACTTGGTGAAATCCCATTCCAGCAAATCCCTGGGAAGAACAACTACCAGGCCTCCCCCCACCTCCCTTCTCCTTGGTCAGTCTTCCCCTGGATCCACCATCCTGAACTCTCAGAAGCTCCATGAAAAAAAAACAACCTCCTGAAATCCACCAGAGAAGATGCGCTGGCTCAGACCTGACGGCTTTCCTCACGCTTCGGCCGTTGCAGTGCCTCAGTCTTGGGCCACAAACACAGCATGGATGGTTTAGTGGACAATCACATTGCAATGTTTTAAATTTTTCTTTTTTTGTTAAAAAAAATAAATAAAGTAAGAGGGAAGAAAAAGTTATACACACATGTATCACAGCATTTTCAAAAGGCCTTCTGCTGCATTTACATTAGCAGTTCAGCCTCAGTTGTAAGCCTGGATGTAAGGCAGCTGGAAGATTAAAACCGCATTGTTGGAAAGTCCGCTGAGATGTCCTCTTGGAGTTTTTTATTGTTTTCTGGTTTTATTTTCTTAGATGTTTTTTATTATGATTAATTATTATTATTATTTTCACTTGTTTGCTTCTCTCTAAAGATTGGCAGGCAAAGAGAAAATGCTTTTCTACTTTTCCTCACACATTCTGTCCATTTTGTTTTCTGTGTTTTAAGGAGGAAAAAAAAAAAAACCAAAACCCCAAAACCAATGACAGGACAAGCTCCTGTAATTTTGTTTTAGAAAGAAAAACAAAGTGGGTGGGTTTCTGATAATAGCCTTGAGGAGGTACGTTGTTGAAGTGGCTCAAATGCTTCATTTGTTCCTTTGCTTGCTGTTTGCATTTTCCCTTCTGGCTGCAATGGACACGCTTTTTGTGTCATCCCCTCCATGCCTCTGCCCCCACCATGTCCTGTACAGATTCTGGTTCCAGATTCCCCACATGGATCCCCTGTTCCCCCTCCCAAATGGCAGTAGGTAGGTGCAACTGTAGGTTCATTTGACCTCTAAGGTATGATGCTGAAGTTAAGAGTTGGATGGAAGAGCCACGTGAGAGAAAAGCTTTCCCATCGCTGTGAGAAAGAATGAAGCAACACAGAGTCCAGTGGAGATGTGAGTGCCATGTTGGACTCAGCTCTACCTTGGCACTGGCATTAATTTGAGATTTTATATATATATAATCATATATATACATATATATGCATGTATAGGCATACATAGGCATATATATATATATGTCTGTGTGTGTGTATTTGTTTGCTATTTGTTTTAGCACACTGTCCCATTCTCAGGTCTAGATTTGGGGCAGTTGGTCCTGGGGACAGGTTGGACAGAAGGGGCCAGAGTGCAGAAGAAGCCAGAGATCAGAGTGAGGCCCAGGCCCCCCCACGCACAGAACATGGACCAGCCATAGCCGTGGCTGATGTCATCGGGAAGTCCGTACAGGTAGCGGGGGTAGCGGGAGAGCTCAAAGTTGATTCCAGCCACGCACGTGCACAGTGAAATGATGCAGAAGGTTCCTGGAGGAGAGCGGGAAGGGGAGAAGGAGGGAGGAAAAAAACAAAGAGAAGTTAGAACAGTGATAGACATACCCCTTTCCAAGCTGCCTGAGAAGAGCTGGTGCAAGCAGTAAGGAAGTGCCTAAAGGAAGATGTTTGTATAGAGAGTGGCTTGGTCTGAAGGCTCCGTGGGGAAAGAACTGAGTGCCACCAAAGCCTTGAATATTGATCTGCTGCTGAACAGAGCTGTATGGAGAAACTTCAACAGGAACAGTTTTTCATTATGAGCACTCCCTTGGGAAGCAGAATGCTTCCTGGAACCATTGATTTTTCTGAAACTTTGCTTCAAACAAATACAGAGTGAATAATCTCGTTTTGATATTTTTGGGAGGGAAAATAACCTTGAATTTTTTGTTTCATTCCAATTTTTCAGTGATAGACTTTATAGAATATTACAATATATGTGACATATTCTGGCTCTGTTGAAATGTATGTTTAAAATTACATGGGAGATTTTCTTCATGCTTTTCTTATATCAAAATACAGCATTTTTCATTATACACTCTCCTTTTAAATACCACTGTAAAAATCTTAAAATCCTTCACAAAACTCAGATGCTGCCCTCTGCATGACTCCAGTTTCAATCTAGATGCCCTCTGCAGTGTTGCTGAAATCTTCAAAATATCCTGTTCTTGTTTTACATCTCTGCAGCAATATTTCTTATTTCTTCCTGAGAACACTGCGAGGACAAACTTCATAACTCTGTCAGGTGGTGTTATGGAAAGACACATGTATCAGATGAGCTGAACTTTATCCCACTCAAATGAGTCTCATTTTGATTTTTGGCCTCCAGCTTCATGGAAGCTAAACTCTGAGCTCCTGAAATGTCACAATTTTCACCCACACACCAAATAATGGATAGATACAGATGTTACACACCTGCCACAAGAGATAATGACTCAAGTCAGCATGAAGTTGTTACTTTATTTTTCCTCTCTAATTCCTCCCTTTGTAGGCCTCTCTGAATTGCCTGAGAGCCCTGGGCACAGAAGGCAACCTACAGGACTCGTGCTGCAGGACACACACGGTCAGTCCTGTGTGTCCTCCCTCTGTTCATGCATGGATCAGTGACATGTAACGTGTGCTACCTGCGCAGCACGTCCTGCATCTGTTCACTAACAGCTGCTGGTGACGAATCTCCTCTTCTTCCTGGCCCATCCCTAAACCAGCACAATCTTCCAAAGCAGTCACAGCTAGCCTAGTTTTAGTGACAAGCTCCTGTCTTCTGGTGCCCTTGCATCCTTCTACTCCTTCCTGCCCCTGGTCCTCCTTCTCTTCTGCAACACTTTTGCCGTTGTTTCTCTGCTGCTTTGCTCTTTTTAGTTGCAGTTACATTGAATAAATGAATTTGACACTCCCCACTCTGAACACAGAAGTAAGATTATTTGGTGAATTCACATGGAATTTGGTTCAGAAACTGGGAGCAGTTGCAGGAACATACACACATCACTAAAATGCGCGGACTTTTCACTATACCCACCTCCTCTATTTAGTAGGAAAATCACATAGGCATTGAATCTACAGGCAAATCTCTGTCATGGACCTGTGTGAGATCACTGTCACAGTTCTCTCTCTGTTCCCTCTTCTGATCACTGCTGTGTCTGTTTGGATGGTCTTTTCTCCCCTGTATTTTGGAATGTCACTTGTAGACAGTCTCTGCTGTAAAGGTCAGGTGCCTTCCCTAATGCCATGTACAGCAGCCAGATGGCCCAGGATATTCATAAATAGTCATATTATGGGAGTGTCACTGGGTACCAGGGAGGACCAGCAAGCTGCTGCAGTAGGTACTATGCCTATTTCATTCAAAACAGCCTTCTTGCCTCCCACCAGCACCCCATCAGTATGCAATCAGTGATCCGGATTCTTGCAAAAGCCTTGTGAGATCCCAGCCTCTGGAGCTGTCTTTGGAGATGTCCTATACTACTTCAAAGCACAGAGCAGGATAAATGGGGAGATCTCCCTCCCACAATCCATTAGTCAAAAATCAGGTTGGTTGATTAGAAACCACATGTCCTTTCCATGTTTTACTTTGTTACTTAGGTTATTCAGTAATATGAAGATGGCTGACAAGAATGGGGCTGTTCCCTGTGTTCCGTGTCAGAATGACTAGTACATTGTGGGATCAGGGAAAAAATGATGCCTCAGAGGCACTGTGCTCTGAACTGAGCTCTGTGGCTCATTTCAAATGGTTGTGGTTAGAAAATGACAGTGAAGGCCTTTCTTTGCTAGTAAGAACATGGTAATTTCAGCTCTCTCAAAATACAAGATTGTTAAGAGAGGTGGGTGGGAAAATCTGTGTGGTCAGACTGCAGCTGCATTTGCTAAGCACAAAAGGGAAAGAAATAACTTTGGATTTCAAATACTCCCTGTACTTTCACGCTTTGTCTTGGCGGTTTTGATCACAAGCTCTTCAGTGCAACGAGTGTTGCTTACTTTTTGTATTTGAACAGTGCCCAATATATTGGCACTCCACCTTGCTGAGGGTATTCTGCCCCTTAACCAAGGAACAACAAAGAAGAGCAAGCAACAATACCAGAGAACTAAGCAAATCACAAGCATGAGACTTTTTTCTCTAAAAAAAGCCTGCCCCCTTTCTGGAGAATGTGCTAACCCATGATGACAAATAATGACTGCCATGCACAATGTCAAAGAGTGCAGAGTACGGTCCTCAGCCAGTCACCCCCTGTGCTTCTGCAGGATGTCTTGTACGACACAGACTTATCTGTCTCTCTAGGGCTGTTCATTGCAGACACAAAAAATGCCATTTTATGCCACCTAGAAAAATCTTTATGGCCATTTTATGAGTCCTATGTGTTGCTTGTGTTCAGCCAAGCGAGGAAGTTCCCACTTATAGTTAATCTGGCCTCTCACCAGGAAGGCTACTGATGAAAACTGAGTAAGTTTCCTACCTCATGGCTGTTCAGTACCTTTTCATCATGAACTGGCAATCATAACACAAAGGATCATCCTAGCAAATTGCACAATTGTTGGTCATTGTAGTAAAGGGTATGCAGAACCTGAGCTTACCCACAGAAATGAAGCCTCTGCTAGTCCAGGTAAGACATGGAGCTGAGGTGGCAGGAGGAGGGAGGCTGTCACTCCTGCCCATGACACTATGCACTACGGACGCGGTGCTTCAGAGGCAGCAGGACTGCAGGAAGTCATGAGCATTCCCTACCCTATGGTTCTTTTTCTCCCTAGAAGTCAAACTGAACCCTTATGCAGTTTCCTGCCATGTTTTTGCTGTCAGTGAGGTTCCCTCCTACATGTGCACCAATGCCCCAGATCCCCTGGAAAGCGCAGCAATACAAACTTTAATTTCTTTGTGAAAAAGACTCCCCCATAGCTGTGGTTCAAGCAGATGACCAGGCCTGAAGGCTGGTGGTCCAGCCATGGCCCTGATGCACAGAATGAGAATGACAGGTGGTAACAAGAGCTCTCTGGTACATGAACTGCACAGGGAAATAAAGGCCATCTCCAGCAGCTGGGGGAAGCAGAACTCACAAAGTTCTTTGTGCTGGGATTTACACATTATCCTCCTAAGTGAAACACTAATGAATGAGACAAGGCAACAGTGGGATTTTTGACAGGTAATTCACGTGTCACTGCAAAATGCTTCAGTCAGGTGAGAGATGAAATTTCATGTAAAGCTGTGTCTGTGCCACAGAAACTGCTGTTTGACATGTAGTCAAACCTCCATCCCGACTCCTTGTCAGGTAGCCTCCCTTCATCTTGGCCTAGTTTTGACAGTGCCTGTCCTGCTAATGGGCTGATGATCATCAGTGGTTTGAGAACCTAAGCTGTTAAATACCTCTTGGTTATCTTGTGCCTGTCTTTCTTATATATTACAGAAGAATGTGAAATATTACACTGAATGTCCCTTTCATTTAGATCGGAAGGTTTTTTAGGACAGAGATGAACTTATTTGCTATATACGTATATAAGATTGGGGTCCTGCCATCCTTGCTGCAGGGGCAGACACAGTCTGAAGAGGGAAGGCAGGGAAAGGTAATATCAGTGTTGGTCAAAGCCTAATTCCATGTGGATTATGAGTCAGAGCCCTTTGCTGTAGCCATTTTCAAGCCTGATTATATCAACCAGTGCCATGGGCCTCTGCTGCACGGAATTAATTTTTTCTTTTTTTGTAAATGTCCCTTTCTTTCCAGTCAGCCCAGCTGTGTGAGGGTCTGCAATGCCTCCACAGTTTTTAAACCTCACCTCCAGGGGAGACCAAAACTGCTTGTGAGTGAGCTGATTTAAACACAAACAGGCTCAAATCATCCATACCAAATCTGTTTGAATTTTCCCTGATGCTAGTATCCCCTTGAACCATGTCAGAAGCCACATCCTTCACCCACAGACCTGGCTCGACTTCCACAGTGATAGAGCTTGAAGGATTTCCCGAGGTTCATGATGTTTTGTGAGACAAGAACTGATGCCTTTCTTAGATGCACTGCAGATGAAGGTGAGCCTTCGTGGTGCTAGGGCACAAACAGACCCTGTTGGCAGGAGCTTCATCTAAACATCCTCATCCTTATTATTAGGGAGGAGGTGTCTGACTGGAACCTGAAGGAGACATCACCAATTTGAAGTCATGGGAAATCCAAAAAGCCAGTAATTAAAATGATCTGGTCACCAAGCCCACCTCTGAGACCCTCCTCTCTACAGATCATTTATCTCATGATTTGGAAATCTCTTCTTTCACATCTGACAGAATGATGCTCATTCTCTCCCTTCCCCCCACAACAGATAGAAATGACTCACAGACTGTGCCGTCAGATGTACAAAGTAAACAACCTCAAAAATTGATTCTTCTCGCCTTCTGTTATTTTTTAAAACATATAGAAATGTCAAGTATTACTTATAAATTAGTAGATAAAAAGAGAACCACAAAGGTATGGATTTTACGATGTCATTTGAAACCATGCAGTTTTCAAATAAATGTAAATCTCTGCCTTTTAAAGTATTTCTAGTAGCTTCTTGTGGCCACTAATGTATTTGGAAGGAGTGCTGTTTACTTAATTATCATCACTTTCTTTTATTATAGGGCTATGGGAGAAAAAAATCTCACAAGTGAAACAACATTATCTTTACTTTCTCTCTGCCCTACTAACTTTTACTGTTTTCAAGGTACATCAAACAAACAAATAAAATTAGGTCTGATCCTAAAGTGGAGAGTACAATGTTAACTATTTAAATTATATCCCAATCAAATGAAATTATTAAAGAATACACCGAATTCCCTCCCAACACAGTGATGACAAAAGCCTTTTGGAGGGAGGGAGCAGCTTTGCAGTAAACTCCTTCTGTGCACGGATTAAACGCCTCAGCAGCACGCAGCTCTTGAGAACACTTTATTGCTCTGTGCATACATGCATAGAATATAAATTATTGCTTAATTATGTACTGTTCCAGCAGAAGCAGCTTGCAGCATCACCAATAGGTTGCAGAACAGCAAGGGGCTTACTGGAAAATTGCCCTTATGAAAAAAAGAGGAGATGGAAGGATAAATCTGACTGGGTGATAGAGATTTAGTGCGGTGTCCTTGTGAGATTACATCCCCACCTGGGTTGGGACTTAATGCATTTTTATCTTATACCATGGACCAGATAAACTGCAGGGTCTGTCATGATATTGCATTACAGCCACTCTCAGAATGTGGTTTGCATTTGGCCTTTGGCCTCCTGCCTTACAAAGTGCCAGAGGTGCCCAGCGCACACCAGAGCTGTGTGCCTGCTGCGTGTCACCTCCCCTGTGTGCCTGTCTATGACTGCTGCTGCACAATCTGGAATGTCTTATGGCAACAGAGGATTACGTGTGCTCAGCCACAACCCCAAACGCTTCATGGGGACCATCCTTAGGCTTGTGTAAATCAGTATCATATACATAGGAACAATGTTACAGCAGCTGAGGGCTGAACTCCAGTTTGCTCTGCTGATACAAGTGTCAGCCCGTATCTCACACTGCAGATTTGCACATGCTGACATTTCCGTGACCGTATCCCTCGGGGCATGGGACTGCACTGGGAGGGGACACCCATGCTGTGCACAGCAGCAGCCGGTGAGCGACGGCGATGAGCAAGCACTCTCTGAAGCCGTGAGTTGGCACGTAAGGCAAAAGCAACGCTACTTTGCTAAAGGCATGATGGTTTAATGGACTAGGGAGAAAAGAAAGCTTTCAGATCAAAGCCTGAGTGAATAACCCTCTGATTACTTTAGCAATGGTGATTGCTATGACCCACCCAAAATAACCTAACAATAATAAAGTGGGTTGACTACAGCCATTAAGCAAACATAATGGGTCATGAACTTGCGGCCGCAACACAGGAGACGGCAAAAATTGGGCCAGTTGGAGTACTGTGATACGACTCTGATTTTACTGGGAGCAGAAAGGAAAGGAAGGACCTCAATGTCAAAATGTAGAAACATTCTAATCCAAGGTTAGTGAAATTATCCCATCCATGTGCTGGCAAGCACCGTGCTTGGCAACATACAGAGGCTACTGGCAGGTTCTTTCATTCCCTGCAGCGTGGAGCTCACAGCATGACCCAGGCAGAGGCCAAAAGATTAAACAGAAAGGGGCACTGGAGATCTGAACAAACTCAACTGACTCCATCACACCTCAGATTTGCCTCAGGTGACAACACAGAAGTTTAGTATCAAGCTGTACCTTAGGCAGGTGCTTCCCACCCTAGGCATTTGTCAGAGCTAAAGGGAAACTTGTGGAGTCAGGTTGGGTTTGCCTTGTCCCAGGACATGCTCTGTAGCATGAGGCATCTGCACCACATTGCATCTGGTATTTTAGTAATGACGTCATTACGCCTTTCTCTATGTAAGACCATTTTCTTCCAGTCAAAAAATTGGACATCTCTCAGAAGGAGCCTCAGAGGATTCGTGTCATCTTTCTTTTGTAGGAAATTCTAAATTGCTGAACAGTCTACTGATAGATGTTCAAGATAAGTGAGACTGGAGAACAGGTGCAGCACAAGTAAATTCAGTGCAGCCTTCTTCCATATTGCCTAGTGTGTGCCACTATAAATATTCCTAGAGGGAATAGTTTCAGGTCTAAAAGGATAGTCACTCACATGCCTTTTTAATCCTTTCGTTTGCTGAAGGCAGTACTAAAAAAGCCATTTGGAGCTTGGGGTGATGGTGGTGGCTACCTGATTTGGATATTTCCCCCTTTAGGTGCTGGAGAAAAGCCTAATCCACTCATTTTTTTCAAGTGACCAAAGGACTGTTTGCTTGTACAACTTTCAGGATCTTTATTGCAAAAGTCTCTGGGCTCTATTACTGTTTCCCTGAGTTGACCTGCCAGGAACAGAAAAATCCTTTCTGTATGTGCTGATACAGCTACTGAGATAGAATAGTCAGAAATCAAAATAAGATGCAATTTTGTCTGGTCAACGAGAACCACTTAGTGCAGGGCACCGCTATGAAGTTTACATCACCCACATGAGTGCTTGCAAGCAACACACTAGACTGACCCTGTACAGCCTTAAAGGATCATGCTGAAATCTTCTTTCCTGTTGCAGGGGAAATACCTGCTCATCCTCTGTAGCCCACACAAGTGCATTGGCACGACTGATCTCTGTATGCCATGCAAGAGCCAGGTTGGGCAGAAATAAGGAAGGCCCTACTCATTTATAAGTTTCTACCAGGTCCAGTTGCTTTTTAAGTGGAGTTTCCCATGTCCAACTGGACTCTGTCCAGGCAGATTAGAGCAAGCGAGTGTGGCAGTGATTTGCTCAAGGGGAATATTGTTTTTCCAAGCTGACAGCCTGAGGAACCAAGAGGGTGAATCTAAACCTTGCTTTAGCTTCTGCATTTAACAAAAAGATCTGCCACACACAGAGATTTCTCCCCCATTCGCTGTGTAAGGATGTCTTTCTGTCTAGCAAATCATGCCAGTATTAATCGTCTTTCTGTTGCATGTGCATTCTTTCCTCTTTTTTGCCAGGCATGCAAACAACTCAGCAAAATCGTCTTTTTTTAAGACCAACCCAATAATAAATGCCAGCGTTGTTTTCATTGTCTTCCTTTGGCCTTGATGCATCTTGCCATTGGAATTCAGAAGCCAGCAACAGATCAAAGACCTAGTGACATTATTAAAGGATACGGGACAACCACTGAATTTTAAAACACACAGAACTTGTTTTCCAGGGCTGGGTGGGAAAGTCTTTTGTATTTCTACAGAATCTGCCTCCTCTGCTTTATTTCTACTTTATTTCACCTTCTGTCAGCCTCCCAAAGACCTGTTGACATCCCTGAGAAGCAACTTGATTGCATGCCCTTCATGGACTGCGCTGTCTGTTCTTGTAACTTTAGAAGGTACTGATGCTTCTGCCAGTACGTCCCATCCTGGTGAGGGAGAAATTACAAGTCAGTATAGCTGACTTAAAATGAACACACGGAGGAATATGAACAGTTCTTCTTGCTGAAAAGCCAGACAGAACTGACTCCTTAATTTACTGTACACCAAGTTCAGGGAGACAGATCTGAGCTAGGACAGAAAAACAATGAATTTAGAGATGCACATACACTACTTGCCCTGTCTTTTGCTCCAGACTATAAGATCTCTGCACCTCATTAAAGAAGCTTTTTCTCTCCTTCTCCTAAGTGCCAGTGCTCTCCCGTGATCAGGTACAAGGTTGGTGGAATTGTGTTGGTATTTCTTCCCCCACAGCCTGCAAGTGCACATCTAGGAGCATCAGAAATAAGCCACAGGAAAAAAAAAAAATCCACAACACATTTGAAGGTTGACTTTGAAGTCAGCTGATAATGTTTCCATGGAGATCAAATGCTATGGAGTTGACAATGAATTCTCTTGTTGAGCCTTTCCTTCCAGGGGGAAAAAAAAAGGCAAAGAACAATACTTCTAAATGACTACACTCTGCAGTACAGTAGTGTTATTGACTTGCAAAAACCACATCTATATCCCAACCCCTATTTTCTTATGGAGATGTTACCTCTTAGGTCTCAACATTTCAATGCTAGGTATGCCAGTATTCACCTAGAGAATCAAATATATTCGTGAGGTACTGGAAAAAAATAGCATCTAGTGAAAATAATATTCTGTGAGAAAAAAGATATGACTCTGCATTTGAACTTATGCTGTAAATGAGAGTTATGATTTGCCTTGAGGAGTATTGTAACATGAAATTATAAAAGAGCATGTCAGTGGCTGATATGCAGTGGCACACAGATATCTGTACTGCGAAAGTGGGTGATCTTTCATATTTCCAGAGAGTCTCCTATTTCCTTTTCAAAATGAGTGCCAGCATAAATTAAAAAATAAATAAATGCCAAATGTGTTGTTGGTCCACCAGAGAGCAAAGAGAACTACTAGAAGTAAAGATGCAACAATGTTCTGCTTTTTTAAGCATAAAAGGCAGAGCATTGAGAGCCTTGTCCTGCCATCAGCTGAGCAACTTCTTTCTAGCTGGGAAATGCTCAACAGGCCATCTTGGCATTACATTAACCCCAAAAGATGGCAAAGGAGATGTACGTCTGCATGGGTGATTTCCTAAATATTTATTTTTGAGTGAAAATAGGAAATTAGCTAGCATTCAAAAAGCAAGTGATAACAATTGCTAAAGGCTGATTACTAATGGATCACTGGTCTGGATGAAGGTGCCCCTCCAGTTCTACCCCCGTATCAGGACACATATACATACAGTGAACCTGTATCCATACATATACATCTGGACATGTATCCATCAGTGTCCTAGTTTTGAAAAACATAAGAAAAGAGCCACTCTTCAGACTCCAGAAACCTGGCCTAAAATGCGACCAAGGAACATGACCTTCAACCAGGTCTGTGAGAGACATCACAAACTGTGCAGGGAGAGATGTTGTAAAGGAATCATAGAATTGCTGAGGTTGGAAAAGACCTCTAAGACCATCAAGTCCAACCATTAACCCAGTACTGCCAAATCCACCACTAAACCATGTCCTTAAGTGCCACATCTAAACATCTCTTGAATGCCTCCAGGGATGGTGACTCAACCTCTTCCCTGGGCAGCCTGTTTCAGTGCTTGACCACCTTTTTGGTGCAGAGAATTTTCCTATTATCCAATCTAAAGCTTCCCTGGTACAATTTGAGGCCACTTCCTCTTGTTCTATCCCTTGTTACTTGGAGAAGAGACCAACCCCTTCATAGCTACAATTTCCTGTCAGGTGGTTGTAAAGCGGAATAAAGTCCCCCCTGAGCCTCCTTTTCTCCACAGTTAACAACCCAATTTCCTTGGCCACTCCGCATAAAGAGGAACAAATCCTTAAAAGTGAAGAAAAAGGACATTTTTAGAAACAGGTTGACTCTTATTTCCTGAATATGCATGCTCTTGGCCTTGTTACATTACTTCCTGATGGGCACAAAGCCTGCATGACTGCTCTGAGCTCTGCTCCCAGAAGACCCTCATCAGCTCCTTTTCCGCCTTCCACAACACCCTTGTCATGTGTTTGAGGGTTTTAAACAATCAAGAGCCTTTGAGACGTTTAAACATTTAAAGCCTATTAACGCTGTACATTAACTCAAGCTCGTTCCAACTCAAAGCCTTAAATCACTTTAGAGCATAATGCAAAATTTAACCAAAAGCACAAGTAGGAGCCAGAATGTTCATGTGCGTGGTGGGGGAGGCATGGCAGAGGAGGGACTCACTTTGTTGTGCTGAGGCTGGTCTCAAAGACTTTCGTAAACCATTTATGGCATCTCTGGATACAAACCAGCCTTTGTCTCCATCTGGAGGTCAATCCACATACATAAGTTCTCACAGTGGTCTGTAGGGAGTTTTGCCACATTTTTAAGCTCCTCTACAGTCACCGTTAATGTACTACCTCCTACAGGAATAAAACATGATTGGTATCTCATTTTTTCCAGTGTTCCAATCTTTTTGAATTATAAATACTCTTCTAAGTGGCCAAAGGTATTATGCCTTTGTGAAAACTGTATTTATCCCAGGCTTCACAGTTCACATTCCAGTAACTTACTGCAGATCTTGATTTTTCTATAGATCACATGCTGGTGTTTAAGATCTGTATGCATACACTTGTGCACACACACGTGCATTTACACTTGCCTTTCCATAGGGAAAAAATATTTGTTGTAAACTTTCTAAAACTATTCCTTTTTGGAAAGAAGCACAAGAAACTGAACTTTCAAAGAATAATGTTGAGGAAATTAAAAAAAATAAATATGAACACAGGAAGTACCTTCCATATTCAGTGTTGTGATTGATCATGTCACTACAAGTAAACATTCTGAAGAATGGGTAGAGACCTTGATTATTAATGAAAAATAGAAATCCTAGGTGCCCTGTGGGACTTACCATATTTCCCAATGAATTCCAAAGAATGGCTCTTACTTTCTCCTTTTGTTTATCTTTCTCTTTGCTTCCTCTTGGCAGCTACTATGAAGGTACTTCATAACTGCCTAGGAGATGTCAGTCACAGAGCTTTGCCTTACACTTGCTGCATTAAATTGCTCCGTTTTTGTTTCTTAAATTATTCAGCAGTGGAACGATTATTTTGAGATGACAGGACCACAGTTGTGTAGAATAAACACCCTTCTTTTCTACCGTTATGTGCTATTTTCAAAGTACAGTGAGTTAAATTTGGGCCTCAAATGACTCAAGAGCTGGTAATGATCCATGGCTGCAAATACACAGATGCCTCCATTGTCATCTCCTAACATATGCACAGCACAGGCGGAGGAAGCACAGCACAGAGGCTCGGGGATTGGGAAGACAAGGCTCTCTGTGGAGGTGGGAACGAGAAAGAGATACGGAGGTGTGCAGCACAGCTATACTGACAGCAGTGCAGCATGGGCTCCCAAGCCCTGTTCTGAAGCCCTGCTTTCTGATGGGGTTGGCATCCCAGTCTGGTCATCAGCTCCTGGGCACAATGAGTCGTGCTGTGACAGCCGACGGCACTGGCACAAAGCCCTGGGTGTGTCCTCATCCCCACTGGCACCTTGCAACAGCCCTGCATGAAGTGGGGCACGGCCGGGGCAGGAGGTGACCCAGTCTAAATGGTCAGTCTATCTTCTGGCTGGGAGGATAATAAAGCATTTTGACTTAGCCCTGGACTGAGGAAAGGAATATTTTGGAAGTATTTCTGAGAAGGCTGGAAATTGCTTATAAAAAGCTGTTTCTCCCTAGTTTAAAATATAAATAAGAACACATTCATACATACATAAGTGGGTTTTTCTTTCTTTAATAAACATTCTCTTTCGTATATCTGAAATAAAGCATTACATTATGCCAACACACCTGCATAACTTAATTTTTTATTCCTTCTCACACATATTTCCTGCCTGCTTATCTTTACTGCAGCAGCCAGCATTGGAAAGAATAGGTGTTCACCTCTGCTATGGGAAAGATCTGAAGCTTTTCTAACCCTGACATAGGTCCTCTGAGTATGGACGGGCTACAAAGAGTAATGTCTCTGCAGCACTTTTAGAGGGGGTCAGAAGAAACCCAAATCAGTGGCAGAAGTGGAACTGGCAAATGGCACTTGAAACCCCCAGACTGCCGAGGAGGGAGGATGAAAGAAATTTCTGATGGTTTTGAAAGCAAATATTAGGACAAAAAATCAGGCCAGAAAAACTCCATACTACTACTTAATTTGTACACCATGACTTCCAGGTCTTTCCTGCCAGTAGAAAGGGGAGTATCAGACTCCTAAGCAAAGCTCCAAGCCCAGCACCTCATGCAAAAATATCACCAGGCAAAGACAAGAAATGAGCTGCTATCTGAGCCTCTAGATCATTTTATTACAGATCTGAATGGTGAAGCCAAATCACATGAATAAGGGCATTTAACAGCTGGAATAATTTTCAAATAGACTAATTAGAGACTTAATTATTAATGGTAAAATTTCTAATTGGCTAAAAGTAAGGTTACAGCAAGAAACTCACTTGACTTTGCAAAGAATCATGAATATTTGCAAGGCTAGTAAAATTACATGCTTCTCTAAGGAAATTGTTAGCAAATAGGGAAAAAACCCTGAAGTCATCCTAAAGCATATGTCACAAGACAAAACTGGCAGAGACCTGATAAGAGTGAAGAGAACAGGTAAAAACAGTAAACAATTGCAGAGATTATTTATTGCATTTATTTGCAGTAAATTTGGAACAAAATAAGACAACGCAGAAGTCTCTCCCTGAAGGGCTGCCTTGTTAGGCATGCAGTAAAACCCCAAACTATTTCACTGAAATGTGTTCTCAGTACAAATTACAGACTTATGAAAGGAAAATACATGAATGTGTCGCTGAAGGACAGAGCTCTGATAAGGATGATAAAACATCATTCTTTGTCAGTCTTTTAATACATTTACAAAGGCAAGTGATGTAGCTTTGGCCAGGGATAATTGTGTGCTGAAGCAAGTACCAGAACATGATATTGGAAGTGCCATTTTGTATTTCCAGCTGGGACAACAGACAGCAGTTCAGCAGGGAGGTGCACAAGGTAGGGAGGGGGAGGATGCAATCACTGCCAAAGCACTGGATCATGCCAGCAGGAGGCAGCCACCCCACTTTCCCCACAGCAGGCATTGATGAGGAAGAAAAGGGTTTTGAAGCATTTAGATACAAAGTCAGCCCTGCCCTCAAATTAGAAATAATGCAAGCAACGTGATATTTCAAAACAGCTGACTGAAATCAGCTGACCTGGGAAAACATCAGGCTATCAGAGATTGTCTTTAAAAGATGATTTTATAAAGCAAGTACAATAACAGAGGTGTGGTGAGGTTTGGTTTGCATGGCTGCAAACCTAGCAGAATCTGAGATGCTGAAACAAGAAGATCCTAGGGATGAATGTGCTGGAGAGCAGATAGAAAAGTCTAGGGTTAGATGGATATACAGCTTGTTTGCTGATCATGATAGAGGAAATATTCATAAACAACCTGATGGAGAACTAAAAGAAGGGATTCCTGGAGCCAATGGAATTTGCCTTGGTAGAGTTACCAATGTGCCAATTCGTAGGATCTCAGCTCTCTGGAGATGGAAGTAAAACTGACATTTGACCTTGACGATATTGGCTAAATTACCTGTCGAGGCAGTGAAGACACCAATCAAAAGAATTGACAAGTTTGCTATGATAACAAACCCAAAAAAGTCAAGGATTTGAATACATTCAAAAGAACTGCTCAAAACCAGAAAATGTGAGCACCACTTCCTGGGAACTGATGAGGTGGCCACATCTATATTTGAAAAAGCAAAGGCATAGTTCCGGTGCAAATAAAATTGCTTTGGTCAAAACACAATGTATGAAACGCCCCACATGCATTTCCTTGGGTAGATGTTCAACTGAATTCCTGTTAGACTAGGTACTTGATGAGCATGAAAGCATCAGGTTTGCCACAGGACTCTGACATTTGGAAGTAGTGTTACAGATGCTCCAAAGGTTCCGCAAATTGTTCTAAAATTACAAAATTACTGGATGGAGCTTTTACTGGTGCACAGATTTTCAGTAATTTGCATGAAGAGAAAACACAAGAACCTGCAAGAGGATGTGCTTGCAGTCATGTATAATTTGAGTGTGACCCACTTCTGTAGCAGAATTAAACAGGCTCAAGTAAGATGAATAAAATGAACTAATCACAGTGAAATTTAAGAGTACAATTCCCAGTGGAAAAACTCTCAAAAATATAAACTCTCCCACCTTGCAGGGTAAAATGATACTGACAATACTGAAATGAAACTACAACAGATAGTGCAATTCTGGGTACAGGAGGCTGTGCAACAGTACCATCATGCAAAATGAGATAAAAAGTGCTAAACATAATTTACAGTATCCATCTGGCTCTGTACAAGATGAGGGACTGAAAAAAAATCCTACTGTGGACAGGCAAACACTGTCATTCAAGATAAGGAATCCAAGTATAAATTGTACAATAAAACCAAAAATTATGGAAAAGAACTTTGGAAGCCGTAAGGGATCTGTGATTGCTGTTGATACAGATACATTTGGACTAAACAGAAAAGATGAATTATTAATAATTTTTAGCTTGTTACAAAACATGAAGAATAGCAGTGTAAAACACACTCTAAATCACAGTTTACATGTCCTGGATTCCAGATGAGCTAATACCAGATAATGGCCAGCATTTCGTAAATGACTTGTTTCAGCAATTTGCTTGAGAAATCAGATCAAGCAAAGTAAAGCAAGTCCTTATGAGGCACTGCCACATGGGTTAGCAAGAGGACTGTTTGGTAAATATAATAAAGAACCAGAGGTCCAAGCAAATCACGTCTGGTCTTGTTAGATTATTATAGCACACTTCTCAGTGCTCTGTTGAGATTTCCTGTTCAAAGAATTATGGGCAATAGGGGACAAACCCCATAGATATGTTAAGCCAGCAATGTTTAAACATTGCAAAAGATCTATTTTTCTAGAAATAAAAACAGAACAAATGCTACGAACATAGCCAAGACAAGTGGTGCTGCGAATGGAAGGCAAGGTTAGATTTCAGTCTGATTCTATAGCTACCAATTGAACATAGTCTCCTGTCAGCTGCAATGAGGTCAGATGGCAGAAACCTTCCAAAGCACTTCTCCCATTATTGGACCTGAGAAAAAGTTAGGCAAAACTAAGAGGCACTCTGGCTCCATGAAGTTTAAGAAACACAATGGTAATATGTTGACAGCATTTATGGCATGACAGAAGCAGTTTTGTATTCAAACACCATCCAGCAATAAAAAAGTTTAAATTAAAAGATTCATTGGCTGTAAAAGGAAGGACTGTCTAACACATGACACAGTCTGAAAACATTGATAGCTACTGACTTTTAGATTAGATGGCTCTAGTTGTGTATTTTATTAACTGACTGCTTCAGTTTGTACATGTTACTTTATGCCCATTTGCTGTTAAAAGAAATCAGTACAGCAGTTGCTTCTGACTTGTGCAAAACAAGAACGAGACTAACCTTTGGGTAATACTGATCCACGTGTCTGCGCTGAAGCAGAAAATAAGTTTGATCTCCTCCCAGCACATCTTTATTTATAATATTACACATCTTGACAGAATTTGGCAGATAAAATAATCTGGTGCCTCTCATTTCAATTAGTTTCAGGTTCCAACTGCTGGATCTGGTTATTATTTTGTCTCTGCAAAGAGCATGCTACTATCAGATGGCTTCTCACTGCATAGGTACTTTCACCCTGTGTTCAAGTCAATTATAAACCTTCTGTTAAACAGTTTCAAGCAATTGGCTTACTGTGGCATGCTGTCTTTTTCTTGTTTTTCAAACCATGAGTCATTCTTACAGCTCTTCTGCAAACCTCTCCCATTCTTTCCACATCCTTCTTTAGCACTGACACCTGATTAGGATGTCCAGAAAGAGCTTTGCTTAGCCCAGAGATAACACCACCTCACGGTCTCGTCGTATATTCCATAAGAAATAACCCATTTAGCAGCTGCATTGCACCGAGAGCTCCTGTGCAGCTGGATGATCCCAGCACCCTTGATTCCAGAGACCTTTTCAGAGCCCCTGCTCTCTGAGAGGGAGCATCTTGTTCCGTGGGGATGACTGAGGCTGTTCCCAGTTGCGTGACCTTGGCTCTGCCTCCGCTGAAATGTGTGTTGTTTGAGCACACCAAAAGATGGCTTTGCAAGCTGTGAGTGACCCATTCCACTACACATGGTTACACTGAATCTCTTTTCACCTGAAAACTCTATCAGTCATCTTTCAAATCACTGAAAAATAATGCTGAGCCAAAAGGTAATCTCTGCAGCTGCACTAGAAACCAACCCATATATAACGATAATTTCCAAACAGTAAACAAGATACAGCTAGTTTCTAGTAAGTTTAAGTTTTCTGTATTTATTTAGTATACTCTTAATGTTTTAATGGCCCCTGTGCAAACTAAGCTTTTAAATACACAAGAAACACCAAGCTCATCTGCAAAGCCATTGCCCATAATGTTTTGACACCCACAACAAACCATTTACAGACATCCCCACAAAGACCAGTGTGTGCTTGCACAAGGTCCTAGCAGACTTCAAATGTGTTTGTGGGCACAGAGAGAACTGATGTCTAATGTCACCAGCACAACATCACTAGGACATAAATACTTGTTACTCCAGCACTTAACTCCTCTTTTGGGACTACAGAATCCTTCCTCTATGTCACACACTGATCTGTGTCACACCACAGTATGGATAAACAGATGATAAAGTGCACTGAAGTGATGATCTGCCTGGAGGGCAAAAACCCAGCTGAACAAAAATCACCAGCAGAGAAAAGAAGAGAGAACAGAAGTAGCGGTGTTCACTTTGAGACCTTCAGCCAGAGCTGTGTTTGGGACTTGACTCTCACACCCTTCATTTCAAGTAACTGTGCCTTGAAATTTGCTGCTAACAGAAATCTGGATGGCAGCTGTAGTAAGGAAGGCTGGTACATTACATGGGAAATGTTGGGTGACCATGAGGGCTGGTGTAGTAGGAATGGGAAGAAGTTCAAAAGCACAGAGTGTCAGGGCATGTACCTGGGCAATAATAAACAGAACCTCTGCTGTAAATTGGGAGAGCATCAGTAGGAAAGTACAAAGGTGGAGAAAGGCCTGGATGTATTATCCAGCTGCAGGGTGACTGCGGGTCTCCAGTATGATGCAGCATGAAAAAAGCAAATACAACCACAAAATACTTCAGGCAAGGAATTATCAGCAGGGGAAGAAAACCATCACACCACTTATACAAGGCCTTGATTTGACCTTGTTAGGGAATGGTCCTTCTCATCCATATTTGAGAAAGGCAAGTACAAACAAGAACAGGTGGCAGAAAGGGCTGCTGGATTGATAATTGTTCTTACAGAGAGAAGTCTACAAGAAAGTCTATGTAGAGTGGGAAAAGAAAAACAGAATACCATTGCTCTTCATAGGTACAGCAAAGAAAGAGACATATAAACTAAAGGTTACATTTGACTCAAGAACAACCGATGAGTAATAAATATAGATTATAACTTTCAGCACAGTTTCTAGGTATCAAAGTGTCCCACTGTGAAATAGGATAGTGCCGAGAATAACATCTGCATAATCTTCAGATTTTTATTACTGAGCTTACTAAGTGACAGTGTTATTTGCAACAAGAGAGCACTGTACTAAAAAACTCAGATGGCCCTTTCTACTACCATGAGTTACAGAAATTGTTTTGTGATGGAAGTAAAATGTAACTATGGCTGGGTGATCCTTGATGTGCACCAGAAGGAGCTTAGAATAAAACCAAGTCCAGATCAAGTAAAACAACTCCGAAAACATGTTTTCAGTGACTTAGAAAAGGAGGGACATGTGGAAAGAGGGAACATGAAAACAACAAGAAAAATACATTCCTTCAAACACCATCATCCTTACCTCCCATGAGGAAGAGAAGCCCTGCCACATACTGCATAAGGCCTCGATCCCAGCAGCAGCCCAGCACGCCGATAATCCATCCAAAGAGGATGATGGCCACAGCCATGCCCATGAAGCCAGCTGTCATCCTGCGCAGATCTGCAGTGGGGAAGACAGAAAAACAACATGAGTGGGAACAGTGATAAATCAGTATCATCAGGGGTTCATATCAGTCTTAATCCAAAATGCTACTGATCTGCAAGGACTTCAGTGTGTGTTGGTGTAGGATGATTTGAGTAAGGATGATTCAGAGCGAGGACGAACCATAAATTAAGTCACTAGCTTGGGCTGGCGAGAGAGAGAGCAGGTGACTGTTTTACCACACAATGAAGCTCGGTGCAGATGCACTCAAGTGACTTGTGACCGCTTGCTCAGGAGCTAGAAGTTGTAAAATGGCCTCAGTGCAATGCTGTGCCTTATAACTCCAGTATCTGGGCACTAGCACAACATCTGTTTACATCTTGCCCTCTCATCTCTGTCCATTACTCCACGGCATCCAAAGGATGTCCCTGCTCAAAGTGATCAGCAAAGCAGTTTCCATGCTATGTGCCAGCACAGACATGACAGAGGATTCACCTCAATTCTGACCCCCTTGCTGATCTTGGGCAAGTCACTGAGCCCCTCTGGGCCACAGCTTCCCACTTGTAAGTTGGGCCATAGCATCCAGTGGCGGCAGGAATGAAATGCAGTACCTCCAGAGCAGTGAGGCACACAGATACTGTGGTGTCAGACATCATTAAATGCACAGGTACATGGCTGGGACAGAGGACACATCATTGTCCTCTCCTGTACCTAGATGGTGACCTTGCCAGATGATTTTCGGTGAGGACATTTCTGAGTGCTCCAGGGAGCACTGAGTGTAGGAGGAGGGCAGGGTGCTGGAGCAAAACATTTTTGTATTCAAGTGGGGACTGAGTACATCTGATGTGGGTGAAAGGTGTTGACCTTCATTTATTTCATGAATAAAGGAAAAGGGTCCCCAAGTCCTAATGAAAGGAATCCTTAAACAAAGACCTGGTTACATTGCATATTTGCCTTCTGCAAAAAGGATGGAACTGTGGGACTGCTGGGAACCGTCTTCCTGCATGTACGGGGGAAAAAAATTCTTCACAGTTGGTTTGGATGTGAAATCTGGGCAGTGAGACCACCAGGAAACTGAAAAGGCAAGGACTATGTGAGCTAAAGAGCATCTTCACACTCTGAGATAATGAAACAGATGGGGGCATCTTCACTAGCATTTGATTATTCCCTGTCCCCCCTTCATGCACGCATAAAAAGTTCAAGCACTGATATGTCAAGAGTATATGTACAGAGAAAATTCCAGCCAAGTCAACTCTCTAAATATTTGTTTCCTTCTTGAAACATGTTTTGGGGTTTTTGTTTTGCACAGCAATGATTTTACTCTTTTTTTTTTTTTTTTCAAGAAACAGCATGCTTATGACAGAAGAGAAAGATCTGAAAACTGTGAATCATCCACCAGTCTCTATGGCAGCTTTTCTCCTTGGCTGGCCTTTGACTATTTCTCAGTTTCTGTTATTTTTTATGCTTTTCCCACAGTGGATAAAAGGACTACCAATACCCACAGCACAGATTCAGTGAAATTTGTGAAGAGTGATAAATTACCATAATCAGAGATTTATAAAACTTCATATCCAAAATGCTAAGTGTCCACAAAGTCTATAGGTATGCTGGGACAGAATGACTTGAAGGCAGTTTACCCAGGGCCATGTTCATTTTAGCACTTTGTATGCTAGATCAAGTTGCAGAACGCAAGCTCTCCCTTGAAGCTGTAATTCCTTCCTGTAGATTGTCACTGATTTTCCAAGGAGTCTCTCAGACAACTTAAAGATAACCAGGTCTTCAGCCCACCAGTAAACAGGTCCTTTTAACAAGATACACATCTTAAAATAAATACTGTTACCTTAGGTTTTGTGACTGTCCCACCACATTTGAGTATGTTCAAGGAATTCTAGTACAGAAAAAAAAGCAAGTTTTTCCTGAAGAAACTTGTACTTCTCCCAGGCAATGCTAATCTCTGTTCCTTGGGAATTTCTCAGAGTGCTTTTTAAAACAAGCAGTAAGTATTAGTGAGCATCTTTGATGGCTGAGTGTCTTCCTACTTTTTTCAGTCCATGAAGGCCTGGGCTCAATTTGAAAGATGAATGAAAACATAAAATCTTTACTGTTTCCTATGTCATCTTCCATAACAGCACAGCACATCTCTCCGAGGTGCTGCAAACCTCTTTGTGTCAGCCCTACAAAGCCCTTCCAATTTAACTTGTGACTGCTGACTCCAAGTAACACCATTTGCCTGTCCTAATAAAAACATACCCTAACAACCTGCTTCTAATGAGCTGAAATTAAATATCTTTATTCAGCTGCAAGATGTCCAGAACTCCTCAGATCTACCCCAGTGCCTGGCTGGTGGACCCAGTTTTCATTAGCCCCAAAGTGGATCACAAGCATCTCCACATCTTTGTATACCAAACTAAGGAATGGTGTTTATCCTGCTAAAATCTGTGAGAACTTTGCCATTAAACAGAAGAGTTAAAGGAGCAGGAGCAAGATTTCTAGGCCAAATTTTGATGTTTGTTTCCCTTGACCTCTCTTGCTGATGGAGCCTGAAATTCCCTTTCTTACAATACAATACAGCAAAATCCAAATTAAACTTCTTTATGAACTCTTAAGTTCTCACAAGTTCAGTGAGCTTAGTTTAAGATTGCCACTGCTTAGGCCAGTTGCAAATCTGCTCCTCACAAGTCCATCCATTAGAGATTATCTGAAACAAATAAAATACAAACTTTCTTTCCAATTTAAAACTGTTTGGCTTTTGTCCTGAGACAACATTCCTTGAGGGGAGCCCTTGCAAATGGCAGTGATAGGAAAGGGGGTTGTAAAATCGGTTTCAGTAACAGCCTGCACTTGTCCAACAGCATCTTCCTGGTGCTCCTCACCTGTCAGTGCCCACATGAAGCTGAGGTCAGTGCTGGGATCAAGTCTATTCAAAGTGATTCTTTTGTGGAAAAGTACTTAATGGATGTAAACGAGTCACCACCCTCAGGCTATTTAGAGGAATAGGAGTTTATATTCCCTGGACTCAATCCCTATTAATGGGCTTGTTTGTGATTACTGTTTTGTTGGTGTGGTGCTTGACATGGAAAGGAGAGAAGAAAAGCAAAGATTTGCATTGTGTACTCCAGGCAATATCTAAATTCGTTCTGCTAATTTAGGATGGAGGGATGACATATAAATAAACAATAGCTCATCAGTACAAATTGATGGGGTTTTGTCTGAGTTTGATTGGCACTGATAAGAACCTTCCTGAATGCATCCTGCAGAGGTAAAAAGGGTCATGCTGTCATGTAACACCACTTTGTGACGTGTGAGCACATTCTGGGTTTGGTTTATTTTTCTGAAATTGCTTTTATTTATTTTTAGACTATGAAATTAATAGTTCTCTACATTCTTTCTCTTTCTGAAAACCTCTCTGAGTAATAGGATCTCAGGGTCACGGCATGACAACACCAATCAACTGAAGGAGTGACTGTGCCAGCAAAATGCATGCATTGTTGAATCTTATACAGCCAAATGGGAGCTGCAACCACAAACAACCCTTATCTCAGTGCACTCATGTGCATTGCTTAGCTGGTCCTACAGCTGATCCTCTCCTGGGTACCCATCCCAGGTCCTCACACTGTAACAAAATGCACACTTCACAGGGACACTGAATTCCCCTTCTCCACCGTCTAGCAAACCAAACCTTTAGAAATGTAGCTATGAGGTGAAAGTAAGGAATGTATTACATTGCTTATTCCATAACACCTGTAATACAGAAGTTGATTTTTATGCTTTGCCTTCATGACTACTAGTTTCAATGATTTACTATGTGGACAGAGATACCAACATCACTTGTGGGTAAAAATGCAATATTATTTTTCCACACATGTTTTAGAAACACCTTCTTCATCCTTTTTTCTTTTTGATGTCGACTAAAAGCTATGAGTGAATATCTTCTCTTTGGGAGACTTTTCATATCTAGCACTGCTACAGGTGCTGCTGCATGTAAAAGGCAGGGAACTCAATCCTGACTCGAAAGCAATGTGGATCACCAAGCAAGAAATACAGGTATCACATTCATGTAGGCTGGGAACAAAAAATTCTTGACTGATAACGCTGGAGAAGGGATAGGGAATGGAGTAATCCAGGTCCTGTGATGGAAGTTGAAATGGTAAATTTGAAAGCCACAAGCTTTGTGAATTGTGATGAAAGGAGAATTAGCATTTTAGACAATGTCCCTAAAATACAGACAGATTCTCATAAACCAACATGCATTTCCTAAAAGCATTTTAGTTTTCTGCTGGGAATATTAACTCTATAAGTTTTCTGAAGCTAAAGAAAGGCAGAAAAGCTGGTTAAGAGTCGTTTATTTCCAAGCAACACATGATGGAAGGTTCTCTCTGTCAGTTTGTAAATGCCCCTGCCCTTCCTTTCACCCTGATATCTGTCCATCTGTATTTGTTATGAGCAATAAAGTAATTCATGCTGGTTATCACATCGTGGAAGAAGTTTCACACCCCAGCAGCTGCACACATAACATGTTCTGATTCAGCTTTGCTTCTTGAAAATTTCAATATGCCTTTTCGACTTCTGATGTTCTGTCCTCTTCCTTGAAATTGCAAGTCATCTTTCTAAAGCCAGGGCTCAGTCTTCCTGTTGATATCTATCTTGCTTTCCACAGAATTTAACAATGCTTCCAAAAAACTAGAGATTTCTTTCCTCACAACACATACAGGAAGGAGCCTCTTGTGAAAGATGGGGAAAACAAGTCAAGAATAGTCAACATGCCCCCAGCTACATGAAAAGTTTGTGGAGAGTGTATAATTAAATCTGTATTACCAAGATTTCTGGACAGTCCTTGAACCACACAGCACTGCTTTTGCTTTCAGAACTGCTTGCTCTCAAGTGTTTGCTAGCAGATCAAGCTACAGTGCTTGTTATCAGACCCTCAGAAAGTGCAATATTGCTGCAAATAGTACTTCAGATAGTCCATCCTACATGTCCTCCTTCCTTTTCCCAACAGAGGAAGGTCTGCAGGGACTAAGGACCCCGAGGCCTGTATCCAGAATATCTGGAACAGCTTAGAAGACATTCTGGGTATAACACAGTTCTTTCCTGAGGTATCCCAACAAATGGGAAAATCAAAGAGGAAAACACAAATGTATTTCTATGCCTGTCTAGGAACAGATGTCAGGATATACTAACGTCACAAGTAGAAATAGACTGGGATGGCATAATTCTTTAGCATAATCCTTCATTGCAGGTCACTGTGATCTATACTCTCCTGTACTAAATTCCCTCTGATTTGTCTTTACCAGGGATCAAGAACATTTGTACTTGAAAAGAGTCAAAATCACTCCTTTTCCTTCTTTTTCCAAACAAATGTATGTATTGGAAATTGTTTGAGAACTGCACACAGCCCTAGAGCACAATTTACCAGATTTCACTGAGCTTTGTTTAAATTGCTTCTCTTATAAAGAATCAGCAGCACAGAGGTATCTTTCTCTGACATAATCCCTTCTCTTATCTCACCCTGAAACTTCAGGGGGTGCAAGATAGAATTGGACAGATATGTCTTTTATTGAATGCCAGCCCTGGCAGCTCCCAGGTACAATGAACGAGTGAGTGTTAATGCAGGTGATTTTGAGTGGCATCTTCTGGCTCTCACTATTCTCTCTGCAGAGCTTAAAACTGTATTTTGGATGAGCTTGGCAAATAGAGGGTGAGGGTTTTAATCTTTTCTTTCCGCTTCAGGTATGAAGAGATAAGAAAAGAAATATGTATTAGACTACCTGAGTCTCTGTTAAAATCTCTGAGTGCCTTTCACTGTGGCAACCCAGTCCTCAGTTTAAAGATTACGCTAATGCAATCTCAGTGAGTACAACCCACTTCAACCAAAGTAACAGTAGATTATATTTTCATGTATCTGCACCAGAGAAACTCAGAAATAAGCATGTCAAAAACTTACACTAAAACACAACTCTCTCAAAGCTGAGAGAGTTGTGTTTCAGTGTACAACTAAAGAAAGAACAGCAGAAGACCCTCAAAAAAAGGGAAACCAGCTCTGTCAAGGATGAAGTGAGCCTTCATATCTCAAGAGGTACAGTAGCCTTTATAAGACAAATACATAATTTCTCCTAAACCACAAAATCCCATCACCTTCTGTTGACTAGAGATTGTTATTTGTGTGATAAACTGTTAAGTGTTTGATTGCCAGCAATGTATGAACCCACCTATATGGAAAAGCTGACAGGAAGCTTCACAAGCTGGCTGTGGTCTGTGCGAGTTAACATGTCCCTCAGGATGAGGTGTATGGAGAATGGACATCATGAAATTGATTTGTTCTTGTCAGGACAGACCACCTGTATGGACTTCCTCTGTCAGAGTTCTTAAAGTCATGTAAAACAGAAACAATCACAAAAGGAAGGTGCCAGCTATGCACTGCTGGCATTTCAGTCTGCCTTCCTCCATAAGAAATCCCACAATTTCAGTCAGGTGAACAGTTCATCAAGGAAGGAATGAACTCCTGACTTCTACAAAGGCTGACACCTTTAGAGGTTTATGCTGGCAAATAGCAAACCCTACATGAAACTGCAATTTCTTATCTCTGGTGAACTGTCATAAAGCACCAGAGGTAAGGGGGTGTCCCAGACTAGATCACATACTGGTGTTACTGTCTGAAAGCAGTTCCTCCACTATTTGGGGAAAATTACAGGGCCTACGAAATTCTGCAGTGGCTGAAAGCACTATTTTATTCTTGCCTTTTGCTCATGTAGAGCAGAGAAGAGGCAAAAAAGAACCCCTAGACAGTAAGGGAGGGACTTAAGGAGGCACTAGAGAAGGAGGGAAACAAGACTTGTCTAAGTACAGGACAGAAAAGGGTGAGAAAAAATGTCTCATGAGGGTGAAAAGATGGATTTGTCTTCAAGAGACTTTACGATACAGATATTAGAGAGTTCAATGCATAAAGGGGACATTTGTACAGCAGGAATTTAACACATCTGAAGCAGTTCTACTGTAGAAGGCAGAAGACTTATGTCCTGGGAGAAAGATGGCTGCGAATACCATCCCACAGAAAGGTCCGGCCTTTTGCTCCAATCCTACTTTCCCTTACGCTCAAAAAGAAACTTCGGCCAGAGAAGAAAAGGGATATTTTTGATATCTGTTGTGTTGTTACTCAGCTGACTGACAGCAGGCTAGGAAGAAAAGAAAAGCTTTGCCCTTAGAATCCCTAATCTAGTGGGCCAGCATAGCTGGGCCTATGCCAAAGCATCATTCACCTTTACTCCACTCTACTCTGTCATACCCTATTTAACCTACCCTACCCTACTCCACACCATTCCCTCTCCTTCTCTGGTTCTGGTGAGGAGATTTGCTCTGAAAATATCTGAAGCTGATCATTTGTATTTCTTCAGTGACGTTCGAGAGCGGATCTTAGAGAGTCTCTCTCTCTCTCCAGATTTACTATCCGTGCTTTTAGCACTGCAATATATGATCATCTAGGAATATTTCCAAGCTTTGGTCCCAGCAGAGTACACTTGCAATTTGCCCAGTCAACCCTTTCATTCCTCTTTTCCCTCTCTCCTCAGAAATAGGGAAGGAAGTCTGAGGCACCTGCAATTTTGGCCACTCTTCTTCATATTCATAACTTTAATCCTTCCTGCTCCTGCTAGGTGAGGCCACACAAAGCAAACATTTCTCAGTTGTGACCAAGCTAAGAGGCTTTTCGTTACACAGCTTCCGTGGATTATGCAGGTGTTGAAACATCTGAGGCATTTGAAATAAAATGGCTTCTGCTCAATTTCAGTGAGGACTTTTTGACTTTATGACATCAAAGCTGTGCCTTTTTCATTTTTCTTCCTTCCTGGACTTTTGAAGAACTCAGATAGTACACACTTTAGTATGCTGGTCATCTCTTATTGTAAGTGACCTCTACCTGGAGCCACCAGAGCACAAGTATGATCTTGATCGGGAGGAAGGACAACACAGTCCCTCAGCATCACATTAGCCTGACCAGAGGGATCCTTCCTGGAGGATGTGAGGCACCATCTCCCTGCTCCCTGTACCTCCACCCCTGGTGGTAGTGGGAGAGGCCAGGTGGAAAGCCCAGCTTTCGAAATGGAAGTTTCCCTGCATTCTCCAATGGTCTGGAAGAAATCTGTGATGGGCTCTGGGTTCAGGTGAAAGGTGACTCCCTTCGTTGTAAAGACCTTTCAGTGCTGGTGAGAAGTGCTGCTCTGACACCACTAAGACTGAATACTCCATTTATCCCCCCACAAGGTACAGTGCACAGGAGGCAATGCAGAGCAGGGCACCAGGGCCAGCTTCACCACACAACCCTGCTGCTGCTGCCAGGCTGTCGCAGGCACCTAGAGACCCCTCCATGGAACTGAGCATCAGTGAAGAGCCCAATGTGCTCTGCTTTCCCTGAAATCGGTGGGAGGGTTGGGCGCTCCAAAAGCTTTCCTCTGAAAATCAGAGGGGCATGGAGGCCAGTTCACCACTTTTTCTTCATAGGCATTCAGATAATAATGACATACAGTAACAGTTGTATGAAAATAATGTGGATAAAGAAAGCAGTATAACCTATTCTCTACATTAGTTAGTTCATTATTCAGTTTACAGAATTGCCCTTCTACTGCGAGCAGACTCTGCCCCGTTACAATCTGCTTTTTATATGCTGGTCACCATCACAGTATCTATGTAGCCACTAAACACATGGAATTTTACTAAGATTTAATCTTCAGTTAGTATCTCTTGAACTACTTCTTGCAAAGGAGGATAAGGCTCATCAGGGCCAGAAAGAAGCAGAAACAAAAACAGAATCACTTTTTTTCCTTCCTTTTTCTTTCAATGAAGAAAGAAGAGTGGACAAAACCAGATGGATAATTGACAAGAGTAATGAGAAAAATTAAAGAAAAGCTTGCATTAAACATAAGAAATGGAGTGTGACAGGATGCAAAAAACATAGTTTATGTAAACGCCAGTATCAGACAGTGTTAAGTCTCTCTTGCAAAAAGCAGATTTACCCTAAGCTTCTCTCAAAGATAAATGAAGTTGGAGATGTGCAGCAATGGAGCATAGAAGGAGCAGGAGGGGTAATACAGCAAGAGAGTGACTTGGTAACAGCTCCTTTATCTTCTTCCGCCCGCATTTGACTTCCCTCCTCTGCTGCCTATCCCAGCACCAAAGCCTTGTTCACAATCAGGAGCAACTAAAACATTATGCTAAAGGTTTTTCTTTCTTTTCATCCCCTGCCCCAACCAATTCATGAGCCTGAGCATAATCCCAGCACAAAGCATTCAGAGCAGCACGTTTGATAAATGGCTAGAGTGAAAAAGGCTGGAGGTGGAGGGATGGTATCTCTGTTTTATCAGTGCCCCAGCACTCTGCTCAAACATACTCATTCCACAGATCCCAGCATTAAACATTTTCATTCAGGAACTCTGAAAGACGCATTCTTGTTTTTAAAAAGACTATTTAATCCAAGTGAGGCTAGGCTGAGGTGTAGGAAGAAAGGAAGGAGGATGGAGGAGAAGGAGGGAAGAAGTAGAGAAAGACATTTAGAGCTGTGAGAAAACACTGTCCCTTATAGAGAAATTTTGATTTTGAAGTTTACTCTTCTATTAACATTTAAATTGAAAGGCGTTTCTTCCAAGCTCCACGTAGGAAACCAGAAAATCTGCATTTAAATAGATACCATTTAAATGTGGAGAAAAATATATATCAGCATTGAATGCTTTCCCATTTGTCTGAAAAGAACTTCTCTTATAGATGATTATTAATTTTTTCCTTTTTTCTTTGTGTGTGCTAAAAACAGAAATTGGAAGTACATTAAAATTCTGCTTGGCACAAGGAAGAGGTGGGGGATGGTTGATAATTGAGCCAACCCCTGATTCTGAGCTCAGATTTTCTCCAGGAGGGCTTCTGGAGCCTGCAGGAGGCAGTCCAGCATGCTACTAGGGTCAGGACCAAGAGTGGCCTCTCCTGCCTGGCCCTGGAGACATGGCACCCGTGACCACGGGGCTCCAACTCCCACTGCAATGCCCATCTCATGGGGGATGTCACCAGGTCCCCCGTTCCCAGCTGGAGAATCAGACTTTCTGCAGTTTTGTTAGACACCTCTGTGGCTTCAGGACACCATCTGGAAAACAGGGACATGCACCTCCTTAAAAACCACGTAATCATGGCTCTTATGTGTGGTGTGGGGCAGGGTGGCATCTGTCAGAGTAGGAGAGCTCACAGCTGAGGAGTCCATGGGGTTTGGGGAGGCTGCACTCAGAGGGTTTGGAAAGAAGTCCTGGGGCAAAAGGAAATGTCCACAAGTTGATCCATACTTCACATCATGCTCTCTTTGTGTCAATGGGAAGGAGGGTTGGTGTCCCAGAGGCTCAGCTATGGACTCTGGTGACCTTCACCCTTAGGGCACTGGTCTGAATCTGGGTCAGGCTGGTGGTGACTGTGAGCCACAGTCCAAACGCCAGGGCAGTGGTTCCTGTGAAACAGCTGCTCCATACAAACCCAAAGGACAAGTACCTGTACTGTGCCTTGGCTCTTTTTAGAGAGAAACAGCATAACACAGATTTAAATTTTTTTGTAGGGTCTGGGCACTTCTCCACTTCCTCCTCATGTCTCTCTAGTGCATGGCTCCAGGGCTTCCACCTGGACACTGGGGTGACTTTAAAAAAACAAGGTAGAAAATCCAGAAGAAAAAAATGAGGCATGAGAAGGATAGTTCAGTGATCTAGGTACTAACAGGGAGTCTGTAAAGATGCAGATACTACTCTTTGCTATCTCACAGACTTGCATGGCAAGAAAGTCAGGCTTTCTGTGCCTCAGTTCTCATAAACCGGAAAAATCTCACCTCACTAGGTCATTTTGAAGATTAATACATTAAAGACTGCGAGCTAGGTTCTCTGCAGTGATAGCCCCAGAAGCCCTAAAAAAGCCTTGGACAGATAAAAACTGCAGTATGGGGATTTTTTCAGTGGTGATTTGGAATTCATTCTGATTAAATCCAAAAAAGCAGAGAGATGTAAATAAGCAAAACAGTAGCTCTCACCTAAACACAGGCATCTATAAACATGGGGAGAGCAACTGGAAATCATGACTGGTTTTGGGCCAAGCTGATACCGTGGAACCAAGAACCCACAATCTCCCACTCTGACACTGGGTTTTCATCAGACACAACTTTTGCAGCATGATCTCGTCTCTAGTCACTATGTTGGTGAAGATGAACATCTGTTATCACGCAACACTCAAATGAATTTGGCCAACTTGCTCCCATTGCCTCTCCATCTCCCTCTCCCAGCTTGCTGGAATCTCACAAAGAACAGCGTCACTCTTTATGGGGTCTTCATCTGATTTTTCTCCTATGCAGATGGCAACCACTTTCTGAAAATATATATGTGACAAGAAGAAATGTTTAGTAGAAAAAGCAGGTGCCTGGAAAATGGATTCCCATTTGTCCTTCCCTGCCCCTCTCCAAAACCCAATCATTTCTGTGTTAATAAGCTCTCTGACTATAATGTGGCACTAACCTTACACAATTGATGCCAGTGACATTTTGACAGCTCTACATATGGGTCTGCCAAAAGCAGAAGGAAAATAAATTTGTAATTTGGTAGAAAGCCGGGTGAGCAGCCAAAGCAGCTTGAGGGAAGGAGAAGAAAACTGCCAAAGAGCCAAACAAAAGCCCACTGCACAGATGTTACACAGAGCAAAAAGGAAAAGCACATCCACAGCTGGAGTACCCCTGCAAATACGTGCTTGAAAAAAGCCTTAGGCTCCTACTAAGCCCAGACTAGCTTCAGATGCCTCCCAATAGATTTTCATCACATGCCAAATTTAGAAGTCTTTCCTAGCAGAAGGGGAATGGGACATGGCCTTTAATTTGTACAAACTATCTGGTTAACATCAGCTATCACAGGATTTAGTGGGTGCTCTAACAAGGAATCTTCAATATTTCTGCCAATGTGATCAGCTGTAGGGAAACAACTATTTTCTAATACTGTTTTGTGGGGTATCTTCAAATTTACTTTTCAAAGTATCACTGCACAAAATATCACTGACTGTTCACAGGTTGACTCAGCTACTTGGTGCCTGTATCACACCCCATCTTCTTCAAATTACTTATACTGAATCTCATAATATTTTGCTAAAAACTAACTCCTGGAAAGAGGTCAAATCATCATGTGACAACATGAAGAAAAGAAGAATATTGCACTTAGCAGTTTGTTCAGGTGGTTAATTAACCCCCAGTCTGGAGAGGCAATCTATTCTTTCAGTTGGATAGGTCCAGTTTCTGCTGCCAAGCAGTTACTGATAGGTGGCAAGGTAAGTGGTGATGTGATCAGTCCCCTTCCTTCTGATTCCCATTTCAGCAACACTGAAATAACTTTTTTTCCTGAAATTAGAGGACTATGGCTTTTATGATGATGTACTGATGCCTTGGTGGAAAATGTGAAGGTGTGTTTGCTGCATTTGTACATGTAAATAGTCATGTGTCGTAATGGTATAACTGATGTGCATGGCTAACCAGAGATGCAAAGTTACTACTAAAAGATAATGGCTTATTGAATTTTCTTCAGGACAATGTGGGTCTTCTTGGAAGACCAGCCAGAGAGGCATCACAAGGGTCTGGATAAGCATAGCCCAGCTTGCAACTCAGAGGCAATGGAACATACTCTTCCCATATTCAGAAACACAGAGCCAACTGTGGAGCCCAAAGGAGCTCTAATAAACCCTAAAATACTCCCTAAGCAAGAGGAGGGGGAGCTACTGGTCAGCAGGTGCTGGTGGAGGTGGGCTGACACTGAAAGCACGACTTCAGAAAGCTGGGTCTTTGCATAGGCTGAGGACAGTAAGCCTGATGAAAATGTCAGATATAGTCTTTTCAAAATCTTTTCCCTGAAGTGTTTTTGTGTTGAAGAAATAACTGTAGGGCAGCCGCTGGACCACTGTATTAACCATGCTCATGGGGAGTGTGAACTCTAAGACCTTTTCAAAGTCATGGCACTTGACAGGCAGGGGACTGTGGCCAAGGCTGGACCACAGGTGGGTGTTTGATGCGACTGCAGGACACAGGTGACTGCTTCCAGCCTGACATTTGTAAGGGGTCACACCTGATGGAATTGGGAAGATGATGGAGGTCAGAAGTGCAGAGTGTCCGGCAGTTGTGACAGAGAGCACACTGGATTTCATTATGGTGAGCTTGATTAGAAGCCATTTACCTGTCAGACTTCGGGAAACATCGTGGAGCTGTTTCCAAAGTCAGTATACATAGCTCTGACTGATTCTGGCAACACATTCCTTCATCTAAAATAGCTGGTAGGATCCAGCTTGGCTTGTGAGACTATCTGGCCTCATCAAATTAAAAAAAAGTGAGAACTTAGTCATTATTTGGCCACAGCCCTGCAAGCAGGTAGGGTTTCCACACGTGGCATGGGATGGAGTGAGCCCATACCTTGTTCTAGCAATGATGCTGACACAGAATAGCCTGTAGGTGTTTAGCCAAAGCTTTCTCCTAAAGTCAGCTCATTTTCAGTTTTGTAGAGGGCCTCCCTGTCCCAGCACCCAGTTCCCACTCCCCAGAGGGCTTCATTTCCTTTCCTGGCTTCCTTAACAAGCTGTGCTGCTATTCATGCTTTCTCAGGAAAGACCTGTCCTCGCACAGGCTTCCCTGATGGCAGCGGCAGTGGAAGCACTAGTTAGTGGCAGATTTTTCTTCAGGTCATATCAGCAGTCCTGCTGCTGATGTAATTTCACAAGCCTACACCAAACTGGGGCAACTGTGGGAGATTTTCTGAGAAATGACCGCATGCTAATGGAACCTGTCCAGTCTAAACAGCCTCCAGGCACTGACTGATGGGGTAGGAGATTGAAAAATCTTGGAGCTGTATGTGGTCTCACAGGACCTGTTACCTTTTCATGGAAAGCACCCCTTGATCTCTGCTAGGGAGAACAGTGAGCGCTGCTAATGCAGCAGTCCTGCAGGCAGCACTTGGACTCAGTCTGACAGAGCAGCGTGAGGCCACGAGAGGTGGCTTGAGATCTCGGAAGGGACTGATATTTGCATGGCAAACAGGATGGAAGAGCCCAAATTCCTGAGGCTACCAGGATATATTCTAGCAAATTATCTAAGATCACCTAAGCCCAACAAACAATTCCTCCACAACACCGCCAACAGAGCCCAGTGGTGTTCCTTCATACCAGGTATTTTTCAACTATCATCCCAAATGGTGGATTATTGGTGTTGCCATATACTCAACACCCCTGAAACCAAAGTCCCTGTGCACCTCTGTCTCTGAAGTCTGCAGAATGCACAGCAACGTGAGGACAAATCCGACCATCCCCCACCTACCTCATCAATCAGCCAGGAGCAGGGCTCATTATGTGTTTGGAGACAGGCAAGAAGAGAGACAGGGAAAGCGGTGACAGTTATAAATGTTTTGCCACCTGAATGTGACATTAATATATGTATGCAGTGTGTTCACAACGTTAGGTATTTGTGCACAACCCTAATAAATACCATGTTTGACAGCAGTTTCACAAAACCACTCACTGAGCTAGAAGAACATGCCATGAGACAGTTGCTAGCTTTACTGTGAAAAAAAGAATGATCCCTGTATTAGTCAGATCCTTGACTTGGTGGGAATCTAGATCAATTCCAATGAGCTCCATATAAAGTTTAATTACTCAAAACTGTATTGAAATGACCAGATAAATAAGTGATAAAACCTGCTCCATATGACACATTTCATTTCTATGCCCCAGAAGAGAGCCTTAGTAAGCTTCTGAGTTAGAAAGACCAATGTAGGATGCAGGGCATTGCAACATCTCCATCTCAGGAACTCTCTTTTTTTGGGAAGGCACAGTTATCCTGTTTCTTTCACTGGATGATGATCCAGTGGCTGCACTCCGGAGTCAGAAAGTTCACCATACTACATGACTTGCCTCGTGAGTTCACCTTAAAGGCCAGGTCTGTGACACTGACGTAGATCAGAGATGTTTTTAGCACAAGTTGGAAGCTGACTGGCAAACTACCCTGGCATTTTCCTCCCATTGCCCAGGTGCTGTGATGCTGCATGTGAACACATGCACACATGTAGGCCTGACTGGGTGCTGTCCTCCCTGAGGCACAGCCTCACATCTCCTTGTCAGCAGAGCACCCAAAAGCAGTGAAACAACGCATCTGTGTAGTTATCTGCTTGAATCTGCTTTTCTAGTGTTTTTGAGATGTTACAAAAGAGGGAAAGTTAAGTATCGCTTAAAAATGTTGATATACTCCACATAAAAATCCAAAAGGTCTCATACAGGCATTTTCTTATAATAAAGCTTCTGACTTTTCATTTCAAACAGCCTTTTGTAAAATTGCACTTACTTTTAAAAGAAAAAGAATTCAAAAGCATTAAGACAATCATAGCACCTCAATTCAGCCAAGACTCTATTGGCTGCTCCAAAATAAACTGTTGTTCATTTTGCTGAAGAACTTTTAAAAGCCACCTGCAGCCCTCCCACCATGCTATTTTATTCACTTTGCCTTTCCAGCCAGAAAGTCTTTTTATTTCAACAGCTCTGTCCATCAGTGCAGCACCTGAGCAATGGCAGAGGGCTAATAATATCCCTGGCAAGAATGAGAAGGCTAAACTGGGAAGCCAAGCTTTGACAGCGGTGGTAAAACCAGAATTGATTCTCAAATATTTTGTTTCTGAGGAGACATATTGTAGCGGGTTCAGTTGCTAACCCATGACACATATGGTTCCAGTTTTGTGCCTACACGAGTGACTCAATTGATTTGGGATCTGAAATCCTTGTAGCACATTTTCTCACTTTTAAGAAGCATCTTAGTTCATCTATATTGGCTGGTTTGCTCACTCCTAATGGGTCTCCCTAGATCTGATACAGCATTTGAACATGGTGGGTACATATGTGAAGGAGGGGGAACAAATGGAGGGAAGGGCCCCCTGTGCATTGCTAACAGTCACACATTTCCAAAAAGCTGTGGTTAGGAGATCCCTAATTCACTTAACCTCTTTGATCTCATTGTGCAGTATGAGATGCTGAAAGGGAAAGAAAAGATTGCAGGCAGCTCTGCTACGTTTGCACATCAAAACACACGCCTCAACCCAGCACAGAGCAGCAGACAGATATAGTAAACACACTTGTGAGAGATGGGAAAACAGCTTTTGATTGGGAAAGAAGAGCTTTCTTCCTGGTTGTGTAGTGCTTGTGTATGTGCAATAAGAAAAAAACCCGAGAAAACTCAAACTGTTTCAGGAAGCTATGCACACTGGGGCCAGGATTCACTTCTACTGCACTCCACCAGGATACAGGCAGGATTTATCTCCCTTTTTCCCTTAGTAATTAGCAGTACAGCACAAGGCAGACAGTTGTGCCTCAGACAACAATGACATGCACATTAAAAGAGCCTATTCTGCCAAATGCTCAGGCACCAAAAGTTGAGATGCATTTTATCAGGGTCCAGAATCCTATTCCCTTTTCCTTTAACTGAGACCTGTCTATCTAGAAGGCCAAGACACAAGTCCAATGCATGCCGATATCTGTATTTTAAGAAGATATTCCACCCTTCCCTCTTAGAGCTGCCAACCTGCCCCCTCTGGCCATCTCCCCACCTTCCCTTCTATGTGTCCCTCTACCCCCATCTCTGGTGCAAATCCCTCCTTTTCTCGACCTGCTCTTCTCTGCTTGTCTTCATTTTGCATTATCTTTCGCTTCTCCTTTCTTAACACACACCTCCCTTTCCTTCCTAACATCCCCCTATAATTTCCTCCCTCTCCTTTCTCTCCCTCACTAGGCTGACACATCTTAACATCCCTCCCTGTGACTTTCAAGACATGTGAAAAGCTGTAGTCAGGTATTAGATTCCTTATCAGGTCAAAAGAAAATATTAGGGAAGTCAGTGGACAGATGCAGTGATTATGGTTCAGTGTGGACAAGAATGACATCAGTCTCTACGGTCCCAGATGGGATTTAAATTGTTGGTAAAATGTATCATCATTGATTTTCCACTTTCTCCCTTCGTGGTATCTCTTCAGGGCTAAGGTAAGAGAGTTTGGGTACCTTATCTCTGCATTTCTTATCTCAATGCAGTTGCTTTCTCTTATATATAAAGTCAGCTATGAATATCCTGAATTTGTGCAGTTAGATATTGTCCTCTACTATTTTTATTGCTAAGTTACTGATACTCTTAACTGTAACAGCACTTGATGCTTTGCTTAGCAATTTTTTTACTTTGTTTGCTTTTATTATTTTTTTAAAATCACACCTAGTGAGGCATAAGAAAGCCCAAGAGAACCCTACCTTCTGATACTTCTAGTGGCTTGATGTCCTGAAGTACTAACTTTATATCACTGCTCCTAATTTAACCTTTTTAGGACACGTTCACTGTGTTGCTGTGGTGTCACACACCCAAAGCACGCTCGTGGCTTTGGCTTTTCACCTTTGAACGATATTTTCATCTAGGGCCCTGCACATGAGCCTATCACTCAACAAGGGGTGCAGAGGATGCTCAGCTGAGCCTCAGTGTCTCTGTGCAGGCTCCATTCTCCCAGAGGCCGTGCTCCAGCCACAGGGAGCCATCCCCAAGGCACGGAGGGTTTCTGGGTCCTGGCATATCCCTGCCAACAGGATCTCCTCCTTCAGGGAAGGGACATCTCCAGTGCCTGCAGACCACTGTCCTGCTGTGCTCAACAAGCCACAAAGGAAACACAGCAACAGCTTGGGCTCCTTTGTCTGCAAATCCAAGTGACCCAAGTCTGGCACAGACCCCGATAACCACAGCATCTCGACATCATTAACAACTTAGCTTAATTACATCCTAATTTCTTTACAAAGAGCCTATAAGCAAGAATTCAATTAACTTTAACTATATGTAAGTTTAACGTGTCTCTATCATTCCATTAAGATGATCTGGGACAAGACAAAGATAAACATAGATGTTAACATTCTATAAAGTATGAGATTTTTAATTAATTTTAACAAAAAAATTAATTATCAAGTTATTTATAAAGCTCATAAAATTCATTTTCTTCTCACAGAATGTACTATCTGTACATTTGGGATAGGTTTGTTCTGTCTCTCAAACAAAACAGAGATTCTCAACCCCTTTTGATCTAATCTGGTTTTACCATGGAGCATAATCAGCAATTCTTATTAAAAAGAGCTTTGGAACCCTCACATCAAAAACCCATCTAAGTGCAAAATCCTATTAATGTTTTCAGTGAACATTTTTATTATCATGTGAAGAGCAAAATAAGGTTTAGCTCAGGCAGGAGCCTGTTTGACTGAACCAAAAACTCATCTTGCTGGGAGTAACAGCTGGAAATACGCCATGCCCTTAAAATGAAGCTCCTTTAAAGTCAAGCTCTGCTCTGGCCCAAAAGAAGCGACTATGTTCCCAGGACAGGATTTGAAGCTCTGCAGGCACATCATTAAGTAGGCGTTTCCAAGCAAAGAATTCGACATGATAAATCTGGAGATGCATCAGTCTGTGGAAGAGGATGTGACCTGAGTCGAGACTTTGGATTCATTTATTAAGAGGGCAGCTCAGCTTCGGAATTGCCAGGTCAGGGTTTGCTGGCCATTAAAGCTGCCCTGTTTGCTGGCTATTAATTTTAAACATGACTGCATAAGCAGCCAACAGCCTCCCATGTGCCAGCATTGAGCCAGCAGCCCGGTTTCCTGGCCACAGAGCTGTCACTTGTAGAGATGCTCAGAGCCCGGGGGTGGCATCTCGAGGGCCCTACCCAGGGACAGCCATTGCCCACATTTAGGGCAGAGTCTGACTGCATCCACCTGCAAATACATTTATGGGGACAATTCTCAAGCTGTGGGCACGTTTTTTAGTCCATCCCCTGTCCCCACAGATGATTTTGAAAAGACCTAAGGGATTTGCTCCAGAGGAGCCAGACTTCTCTCTGTGGCCCATGGCAAACGCAGTTGTACCACTGGGCTTGGCGCACTGAGAAGCCCCAACCCTGAATCTCCTTCAACTCCCCCCCCAAACAGGCTCTGGGGTCAGAGGCTGGGTGCTGCCTCACAGCAGCCATGCCAGCTGCCATCCCTGTAATCAGGGCCATTAGCAGGTTGCTATGGAAGTTTCCTCTCCCTGGAGAAGGTGTCAGGGCACCGCTCAGGGGAGACAGGAAATTAAAGAGGAGGAAGGGAAAATGCAGATGACTGGTAGAAAAACACTGTCTGTTGAAACTCCCCCCAGAGCATTATTTCCTCAGCCAGAGCAGACCACACACTTTGTAGTCAGGACTGTGTATTTTGTCTCCAGAGAAATGCTCGCCTTGGCATGACTAATACAACAAGCAAATCCAGCACTGCAGAAATGTCACTGAAGTCCCTCCCACACAGGACCTGTGATTACCATAAGTGAGTATTCTTAACCTGCTGCACCTCTAATTGATAGCTAAGAAAAGATGGGAAGAAGGAGAAAACGATGCTGAATTTTAGCATCTTCCCAACTCTTGGTAAAAACATGGCTTCTGGAAAAAAAGAAATTAAAAGCATCAGGCAAGTTCAATTCCCTTGCTACTACTGATTGCCAGCTTCCAAGCACTGGAAAGAAACAGAGCAAATCCCTCGCACCACCGTATCTCCCAACTGGGAAGAGGGTACAAACAAGACTGAGGGAGAGGTTTAGTTCCCAACCCACACCGACTGCTGCACCAGTGGGGAAAAGCAGCTGGGGAAAGAGACTGGAATGAAAAGTCTTTAAACAGTTTTTGTTCCTCCAGAGTCACAGGGGGTGAGAACCCACAGTCTAGGTAAATCTGGATGTAAAATGAGCAGGGACCCAGCTGGAATCAGTTTAGTGATATAAAGACACATAGTCTTAATTAAGGGAATTGTGATTTGCCAATGAAATCCCAGCAGGGCGTCTGTCTGCCTGATCAAAGACTCGACTTTCTGATGGAATCTTAAGTGCATGAGCCATGAAATTACTTTTTGAAAAGGGAACATGCAGCACAAAGAGGCAGAGCGAGAGGGGAGGAGGTAGAGGGGAGAAGGGAGGGAGGTAGGGAGGGATGGGGAGCAGATTGGAGCTCCAAGGGATGCTACTGGAAGCCTCCATTCCCTCCCTCCAAACAAAGCTAGAGAGGTGCAGGCTGGAGAAAAAAATGATGCCAAACTGCCAGCAGAGTCAGCACCTAAAATCATTACCCAGCCCACTGAATAAAGACACATTCCTAACTTGCTTTTCCTTCTTTTGTGTTTTAGGGGTTGTTTTTGCAGCAACACAACACATTTCCCTCCATTTTCTTGCAGAAGAACAAATCAATAAGAATATCTGCTCCAAAATATACCAGGCTTTTCAGTGTACATGGGAAGAGTTTTGGATCAAGTCCCAAAGTAGGCAAATCCTGCATGATCTGGAATTATAATGCTGTAGAGCCCTAAAACACTGAAAGCCTAAAACACTGTAAATCAAGACACAAAGTTGACAGAACAGACACAATCTCCCAGCTTCATTTATCATGTGTGTACCACGTAAGCATTCCCACAGCACTCAATAAACTTTCCAAATCCCATCTCCTCACGTAGCAGACTCAGTACAAAGCTACATGGAATTAACCCAAAAAAGCCTCATCTCTGTTTATGAAAGTCTAACAAGGCATCCAGGGGACGTGATGTTTCCGAACACCTTCACAGGTCTTCTCTTCTCTGGCATTTAAATGTTTATTTTTTAAAAAGCTCTCTCATCGCCAGACTAAAACCCAATGTAGTGATTACAGAAACTATTATATCAGAAAAAGCCAACTGTCACCTTGTCATGCCATCTTCCTCAAAAATGACTAAAGCAAGGGCTTCAAAGGAAGAAATAAAACACCCATATGCACCTGCTGTCCAGGGCAGAACTCCATTTAATGGAAGAATAGTCCCAAGCAAACACACTGGGCTGTATTAGTGGTCAGGCAACAGCATGAACCTAATAAATCTCCATCGGTATACTGATGCCATGCCAGGATCTAAAGTAAAAGAGAAAATAAGCAATCAAGCCCTATGAATTCCTGGCTGCATTCAAAATATCTGGAAGAAAGCACTGGATGTGGTAAAATTATAATAATAAAATGAAGATTAAAGCAGTGAGAGAAAACACTCCATTTTCAAGCATCTCCAACCATTTGTGTAGCAAAAAGCCTAAGGGTTTCTGACAAGTGGCTGCACAGCACAGAGAGCAGCTCTGATCCTAGCCTGGTCTTAAGAACATGGTGCTTCCACTGCTCCCTAGTTTTCTTGGCTCTTATTGATGCTGGTAGATCTACAAGGAAAACAAATCTCAGCATCATTCCCTGAGTCAGCTCTAAAGCTCTGCTTCATGACTGTGTAGCCCTCAAGAGAAGCTGCAGGTTGAACAAATAAGTAAGTGGATCAGAAAATTCAAACATTTACCTTAATTACCCTATTTAGACATGTGGGTGTCTCCCTTCATGCCCCACTCAGTAAGTGTCAGTCACCCCGTTAACTGAGTAAGGTACGGTCAGTGTGCAGCAGCTGCAGAACACCCACTTCTTGAGCCCCATGGGAGCAGCCACAAACCAGAAGTGGACCTCCTGGGCATGGGTGCTTTGCTTGCATCTGTGGAAGAACTTTCGAAACTTGAATTGTTGAAAGAAATATTTTCCTTGCTGCTTTTTGCCCCACAACATCTGCTATCACAAGGCCCCTCTCTGCACAGCTTCACCACTGTGGGATGAAAGAGCCTCCTTCACCACAGCTATGGCCACTAGCTCCCTTTCACTCAACTCAAGTGAGTCTTTTCTCACTTCTCAATCTTTTCAGGGCCCAGGGAAATGGATTTTCTCTCTTGTCCCTTTTCCCTCTCCTCTGCCACTCTTAGTGCATGCCAGCTGCTCCTGTACTTGAAAATTCTGAAGAGCAAGTTTATATAAGAAATACAGCTCAAAGAATAAAGGAAGGTGTTTTCCAGGAGCGTATAACAAAAAAAAAAAAAAAAATTACTGGTTCCAAGGAGGATTAACAGCCATTTCACATATGTGCCTTGTTCAAAACACTTTCTTCTCACTATTAGAACAGGCTTTACAGCAAAGCAGCAGCTCACAAGCTTAGGTTTTCCAAGCAGCTTCTGTGCTGTGCTTGAGGGGCTAATTAGAAGAACCAAAATACACTATTAATTTGTGCATCCTTAGTCATAAACTGCTGGCTCTGCTGTTCATCCCCAAGCATGCTTAAGATCTAGAGGAAAATATCCCAACATAAGTCCACCAAGTTCTCAGTCACTCACACTTCATTTTCCGAGCCAAAGAGCAGTGAGCAGCCGCTCAGGGTCAGGAGAAAAATCTCAGCTTCCGTCTGCCTTGACAAACAGAACTTCTTGTGCCTGGGACTTCATTTTTTCTCAAGGTTTCTGACTCAGGAGCACCCAGCACCAGCTGTTGAGCCACCACACAAGCCAGGCTGCTGCACATGGCTGGTTAATAACACCATGAGTGGCTAGACCCTTTGTAAGGGCAAATCAGCACAGCTCCACTGACTCAGCAGAGCTGGGCTGTTTTACAACAGCCAAATCTGTGTGTGTGTGTGTATATGGCAACTGCACACATATTGCTATTAATGCTAAAACATGCACACTACAGAGTCTTTTAAAGTTTCTTTTAAAGGCGTCCTTTAGGATACTCTTCTGTATTTCCTTGAAAAACCTAAGAGGCCAGAGATTTGTAATGCCGCATCGAGTGCCCTCTGTCACTACAAGACCCGATCAGGAGGAGGATGGTTTTCTAGTCATGGCAAAATATGAATACCAAGGAGAAGCAAGTCCTGCTCCTGGACTTCAGCCCTCCACCCCAGAAAGTGGAAATCCCTCCTTCTTTTCTTCCCTCCATCCCATAGTACGACTCTCAACACCTTTTCAGATGCTGCAGTTACATCAGACTGAATGAAAACAGGAGTGAAGTGCTCCTGCCCTTCACAGACCATGGGTTTTTTCTGCTCTCCTCATCAGGTGTTTCTGAGTGCTTCCGCTTTCTCAGAAGTACTCTGTGAGTTCAGACAGCAATTTCTCCTTTTAAGAACAGGGGTTGCTTGTAGAGAAGATGTGATCAGCAGTCGCTCACTGCTCGCAGGTTCTAGCTCACTTGGAGTTCATATTTGTTTTGCTCATCTGCAGGGACCTTCCCTGCAGGAGATCCCCCCTCCTCCACTTTCTTATATAATGAAAAAGCCCTAATCCCTCCCTCCCCACAAACACACTACTTAAAATCAGTGCTCATTGTAGTTAGTCCCAAGATCTCAAAGGGCATTAATTGCTTTGGGCTTCACCTCAGAGCTGTTGAATACTGATAATAACTGGTTTGCCTGGGCTTAGCGCCTAAATAGTTGATAATTACAGCCCAAGAACAGCAAGGAGCATGCTGTCTTTCTGCCACAGCCGTCTGTCTATCTCGTTTGCTAGGCATCTGTCCACCTGTCTCCAGGCAATTGTTCCTATTTCTACTTGACTTTCTTCTCCATCTCTGTCATTTATTTTGCTTTTCAGTCTCTCTTTTTTGTGGGATTTTTTTTTTCAGAATTCTGACATCTTTGATCTCTTGTCGACAAAGAGCACAGCTACACACTCAGAGATCCAAACATTTTATCACCCCCCAGAAGCAGGGGTGATGCGCTCACTCAGGATGTGTCAGGTGAAACGTCAAAAACAATTAGAGAAGGAGAGAGACTTTCCAGCCCCCAGGGGAACCACCCAGGCTGCATTCTGCGCTTCACCTCCCGACTCTGCAGGAATCAGAGCTCTGAGCTGCCACAGCACCCATCCAGAGAGACAAGTGGGAAGAGACACAAACACGCAGGGAAGATGTTAAAGGTTTGGGAGGACAAAGGGGTGTGTGTCCTGCAAGGGAAACCAGTTGGATCCTCATCTACCTTCCTCTTTAGCTGTGACAAGATGCAGCCATCCCTGTGCATCTGAGACAAATGTGGCCCCAGCAGAGACAGTTTTCATGTAACCTCACTGTGTTATTGTGACCATCTGCTCCCCCACCCTTGCCAGACTCCCATGGACCAAGAGGATCACCGTACAGACCAGGGAGCCAGGCACTGAAATAGAAGCACAGCGTTACAAGCCAGAAGGGCAATACAGAAATTTGGGTCCTGCTGTAGCTCAGTGCACTAGAAACACAGAAGGATAAAAAGAGCACAGAAGCCTGTTGGTAAAGTGGGCCAAAACCCAGGGTTGACATATTGATTTGCAGACCATGGTGAGAATCTGTGGAGCCTGTGATGTCTCCAGAGCCTGCTGGGTACAGTGGGGAGAAGAAAGAGTTGCCATGCCTGCCACTCTGTCATACCATCTGAAGAGTCATGGGCCACCTGGGACTGCTGGGATGTGTTGTTTGTACAACCCAGAGCCCCCTACTAGGACTGCCACATGCTGAGGGCTTTTCTAGTAAAGGAGCTTACAGAACTTTTCCTCCCCACCCGGTTGCCTGAACAGTGTAGATGGGCAGCAGAAGGAGCCCTGGACACTGCTGTACACATCTTCCCACAACTCTAAAAAAGTTCTCATTCGAATCCTCTGTGAAAGTTTAGCTCATAACTCCCCCCTCCTGCCTTCATCTCCCTCTTGCATGCAGAGATTCTAAGCAGACAGTTGTTGGGTCCTGGAAGGAGCAGCCTATCTCTGCCCTGAGAAATTATCTCGCTCAGCACCTCTCTTTGTCCTGTGAATTGTACAAAATGGTTTTCCTGCACCTTCTTCTTCCCTCTCTTTTCCTCCATAAAACTGATCCAGCAAATAGTCCTTTTCCTTCCTGACAAATAGCACCATTGCCTCCTGTGTGTGTGCACCCTGCCAGATGGCAGGGGGAAACAACTGTCTGCACAAGGAAGCATTCTGGCTCTCTGTGCACAGGGACGAGCCAAAAGGAAAAGGAAAAACACTTGCAGATGATGTGCCTCCTGACACAGACTAATACAAATCCAGGAGACTGAGAGTTAAGCCTCTTGCACTTGTCCTTCATTTCATTTTTTCCTGTGCTTTGATCTGTGGGAACAGATGACTGCCAACCAACAGAGGCTGGAGAGAAGTAAAGGTCCAAGCTCTTACAGATGCTGAACTAGTGTTAGAGCTCCACGTCTTCGCTGCTGTTTTCCAGCCCATGGCTGTTTTTAAAAAAAATGGATGGGGAAAGAGAAAGCCCTTCCCACTCCAGCTTGATAGGTTTTCTCTATAAGTCATGCACCCCTGTCCAGAGGTGGGATGGAGGTTGCGTTTGCCTGGATAATTGTTGCGATGTCACGGACAGTAATTCTTTGTTTGCTAACTTCAATCAGGCTATCTGGGACATGAGAGATGTTCAATCATGTTCTTGTCACAACACCGTGCTTCTTTACTGAGGCTGTGATGACATGGATCATGACTTCTAAGTCTTCCAGGGAAAACAGCCCCAGAGCCACCTGTATGTTCATCCAACCTGACCTTAAAGACTTCACCTCAGATTTGGACCTGAAACTGCACCTTCAGGGAACATGGATTTAACCTGAGGCTGACGAATGCATATACAGCAACATTACTGCTGTGGCCTAAGGCACCTCAATTATACCCTCCACTGTTCTAATTTAACCAGCTCTCAGTCAGCCTGTGGAAAATATTCCATACTTGAAAACCACCTTTAAAAATGTGTGTGGGGTGTGTGTTCAGATATGACTTTCTCCTGTTGTTACTGAAAGAAATTCAGTTTGAAAGTCTCCTTCAATTCACACTGTACCTAGGAGGACAAGGACAGGTTGCTTGGGAAGTACAGATCTCTGTATTTCTAGGCTGTCTAGAGAAGAAAACTGCCTGGCGTCTTAAAATTTTGAATGATTCAACCTTTAATAGCAGTGAATGCAAAACAAAACAAGGCTGACGCCATTTTCTCCAGTGATGTGCCATGGCTTATTAGGAAGGGGTTATAAGCTGTTTCCAGTGAACTTGTTCTCAGACAGATAAGCTGACTAGTGGGAAATCAATCACTATGAATTTTGATAGCAGCGCCTGCTGAAGTAATTACTACAAACATCAATAATGCTGTTCACCTGCCTGTGCAGTTTTCAGTCATGCTGAAGGTTAGATTAATGCCACAGAGCTCCTCGGGACTTTTGTTTGTTTTGTTTATGTTTTCCCTACCCTTTTCCATCTACTTCCTTAAATATTTTTCTTAAACACCAATTTAATTGAAATGTGACATTGTCCGTTCCTCTCTTTCTCTGTCTTCTCACCCAAGTCATCAACAAGAGTTTGCTCATATCCGTGAAATTGTCTCTGCAATTCTGTACACACAGGAGCTGCTGCTGATCCCTCCTGGCAGACTTACTGAGCATTGAAAGCTCACGTCACATCTCTCCTCAGCTGTTTGTGCCTGTGTTTAAGTTAATACATATTTAGAGAGAAGGTTGAAAACACTTCAGTGCCAAATGCTCTTAGAATCATGGAATAGTTTAAGTTGAAAAAGACCTCCAAGATCATTGAACCCAAGTACTAGGCTAGCACCCCCAAGCTCACCATTAAACCATGTCTTTAGGTGCCACCTTTACACAGCATGAGGAATGCTGACTCCACTGCTTCCCTGGACAGCCCGTTCCAACGTTTGACAACTACTTTGGTAAAGACATTTTTCTTATATCCAATCTAAAACCTCCCCTGGAACAACGTGAGGCCATTTCCTCTTGTCCTATCACTTGCTACTTGGGAGAAGTGACCAGGCTCTGAGCTCCTTTCAGGCAGTGGTAGAGAGGGATAAGGTCCCCCATGAGCCTCATACCTTTGGCCTCAGCCCATTGATCTGGCCTGTCCAGATCTTTCTGCAGAGCCTTCCTTCCCTCCAGCAGATCAATACACCTGTCCATCTTGCTGTCACCTGCAAACTGACTGAGAACCCTCATCCAGGTAACTGATAATGATATTACACAGGGCTGGCCCCAGCTGAGCCCTGGGGGACACTGCTAGTGACCGGCTACCAGGTGGATGTAGCACCATTTACCACAACTCTCTAGGCCTGATCATCCGGCCAGTGTTTTACCCCCCAAAAAGTGCACCTGACCAAGCCATGAGCAGCCAATTTCTGCAGGAGAGTGTTGTGGGAAGTGGTATCAAAGGCTTCAACTAAAGTCTAGGTAGTCGATATCCAGAGCCTTTCCCTCATCCACTAATTGAACTGAAGATCCTCACCGTGGCCTGTGTACGATGTGATTTTAATTCACACACAGATAAGCTTGTAAATTCAGGTTTTGCAACACAGACTGGGTGCACTGATAATTCATAACTTAAAGCACATCTCACCAAAATGTTGAGGTGATACAATATCACCTAAAATGTCCCTTACTCAAAATTAATTCCCTTTGAAAGCAACAAGGGAACGGTTGGTAAAACATGTGTCCATGCTTATATGTTCAGCATATGGTAAATTAAAGAGGGTATTAGTCCACAGAGAAACTAATTATTTCATCCAGTTACTAAACACCATGATAAAATTATAACATTATCCAAAATGTTTACCATTTTCATTTTAAATACAATGAAAATACAATAAATGATCTGAGTGATCTGAGTTTTGTACTACTGTGCTTCACAGACTGCAACCTCCTCCACTTGTCATGTCTCCTAAGCCCCTGGATATCTCCTGCTGCCTTTATGCTAAATATCCTCCGGGTCTCCCACTGCTGCCACTTTTATACCCAAATTTCACGCAGCCCCAGTAGTTCTGCTCTCTCTGCTGAAGCAGCAATATATTTATTACTATATTATTATTGTATTTCAGCTCCCAGCTATAGTAAATTCCATCCTGCTGTAACCCCTACCTCCATCTACCATTAGACAGCCTGGGATCCCCACAGACTTGGCAAATTTGATAGATTTGTTTATCAGCTCATCAGAACTGATGAGTGCATAGACTTACTGCCTGACTGCAATCAAAAGCTGGCAGAGATGTGCCAGGGGGTACTTTTCTCACTTTCCTCTCCTTATCTTTCTCCATCCAGTGTGGGGAGCAAACAATAGTGATACTCCAGGAAGCATTAGTTTGCATCCAGGTTTCATTCCAATAAACAGCCCATTCCTCTCAAATTAAACATTCTGGAAGCTACTTTTAATGTCCATTATACTGAGCTAATATAGCTAATATCTAGCTTATACAATGTCCTTTGTTTGGATTGAATACACATCACAGATTTCAGCAGAGAAAGTCCTTCACAGACCCAATTTCAGATCCAGAAAGTGTCCTGCTGATGATTGCCCACATAAATCCAAGCAAGGCAAAAATGAAAACCAAGTGCTTTCCTGTCTGAATGACAATTTCCACTCCCAGCAGAAGATGACATCCATCATTTTAGCACCACTTAGCCAATCACCACAGCCACAATAAGAAGGGGAGAGCAGGGCAGGGAAGAGCACTCAAACCATGAATAATCAAGATTTTTTCATGTAGGCTTCTTACTTATCACTTAGCTGAAGGCAGCCACATGCAAAAATTGAAACTGTACCTTTATATAAATTCTACTCCCGTTACCTTAATACACCTTTACTGAAGTCAGGTAACTGAGAACTGAATTTGGTCTGTATTGTCCATAATAATAAATCAATATTTGCTGACCTCCTGTGACAATGTCCATTCAGTTTATTAACAGGAAAGTGTTCTTGGTTGACCTGACACTGTTTATCTCATTGTTATCAAAACTTCTCCAAAATTAACTGTTAGGAGAAATGAGGACATCTCTCTGAAGAGAAAATGAAGTAGAAGAGAGAAGGTTTTGGTGGCTGAGAAGGGGATTTCAACACTACCCAGCCAGGTAACAGCAGGTTGCCAAAATGGTTCCTAACTCTGGATTTTAAAACAAAGTTTACACTACTCCAATATACATTTGGGATCTTTAAAAAATTCTCTTCTTTCTTGGAAGTAGCAGGAAAATTGCATGGAAAAAGATCTGAGATTTCTGGTATTTGTTTAGTACTTCACATAAACATGTTTAGAAGGGATCTATGAAAATTAGTGAAGAGGAGGTGATTAAACCTCCAAACAATGAGATTTATTTTGTTTGATCAAGAGTGAAGAAGTTGATAAAGACTTTCAGCTGAACCTGGTGAACCTGTGAATGAGCACAAAGACAAGAAATGAAACTTGGTGCTGAAAAATGTAAGGTACCAGAAGGAATCATTTGAACTCATTGCACACGTGACTGACTTCTAAATGATCTATGAAGTCCATGGACAGTTCAGTGTGTGACAAAGGCAATCTTCAGGACAAATTAAATATCAAGCTGTATGAAGAAAAGAGAAAAGAAGAACATTGGAATATGATAGTTTCTTTATAGTAATCCATGACATCCATGTAGGGAAAGAACTTAGTTTAAAAATTCAACGGGTATGACTGGAAGGAAAAAATCAGAGGAGTCAGTTACAGAAAGAGCAACCATTAGAAGTCTGGAAACACTGCGGGGAGGGGCGGAATACTATAACGACTGGTCAGAAGAGCAAACCCCATTCTGTAGGGAAGAATTGCATGAAAACAAGAAATAGTGAAGAAAAGTTAAATTAAGAGATTCTATTTATCTCTTCTTCCTATAAGAAAATAAATTAATCATTGGGTTGAAAAATGACAGTTGCCTGGAACCAAACTATCACGACCATATTACAATCAATAAGGGCAACAAAAGCTCAGCATCTGCAAGCAATACTTGCATACCCCTACCCACGTGCATACAAAGTACATGGGTACCAATAAATGGTCTTAAGGCTTCAAGAAAAGGTATTTGAAGAAAATTTGAGTGAACTGAGAAGGGACCAAAGATTAGAGAGCTAACATGACTGAAAAGTGGGAGTACTTTATATAAGGAGAGTTAATTAGCTAGTCAAAATGCTGGAATCACAGTGAAAAGCTTACAACATTGGATAAGAAAACAATGCTTGGTTTGATGGCAAATAAAGCAGTAATTAGAAATTAAAGCAACATATGGCAAAATGTAAGGCAGCAGTTACAGGTGGCAGTCAATATAAATGAAAATTATAGGGTGTAAGTAACTGATGAGGCAAGCTGAAGAAATTAGGGAAAATACCTTGCTGACAGAGTTAAGAATAACAAAATCATAGAATCATTAAGGTTGGAAAAGGCCTCCAAGGTCATTGACTCCAACCCTTGAGTGAACCCCACCATACCAACTACATCATAGCACTAAGTCCAGTCATTTCTTGGACACTTCCAGGGCTGGTGACTCCACCACCTCCCTGGGCAGCCTATTCCAATGCCTAACCACCCTACCAGTGAAAACTTTTTCCCAATGTCCAATCTTAAACTTTCCTGGTGCAGTTTGAAGCTATGTCCTCTTGTTCCGTCACTAGCTGTAAGGGAGAAGAGGCTGGCTCCAGTATTCCTTGGTCCTACTGTCCATCCTATTGCTGATACAGGCCAGGATGTCACTGGCCTTCTTGCCCACCTGGACACAGCTGGCTCTTGTACAGCCGCTGTCACCAGCACTCCAGATCCTTTTCCTTTGGGGAGTTTTCCAGTTACTCTGCCCCAGCCTATAGCACTGCAGGGGTTGTTGTGACCCAAGGGCAAGACCTGGCCCTTGGCCTTGTTGAATCTCACACAATTGGTCTCAGCCCACCAATTCAGCCTGTCCAGATCCCTCTGCAGAGCCTTCCTGTCCTCAAGCAGATCAACACTCCCACCCAACTTGATGTCATCTGCAAACTGACTGATGGAGCACTTGATCCCCTCATCCAGGTCATCAATAAAGATATTAAACAGGACTGGCCTCAACCCCGAGCCCAGTGGCCGGCCACTAACAGGATCTGACTCCATTCTCCATCATCTCATTCTCTGGGCCCAGTCATCCAGCCAGTTTTTCACCCCAAAGACTGCACCTGACCAAGCCACAGGCTGCCAGTTTCTCCAGGAGAATGCTGAGGGTATCTGAAAACGCTCTGGGAACAAAAGAAATCTGCAGGTAAGTGGAAGCATGATACTAGATAAAAGTGGCAAAATTGTTAATACCGAGGTAGCAAAATGTTTTATAACCATTACTGTGGCTGTTTAACACATTGGGTATATATTTAATATTTACTGAGTTGGTGGCAATAATTAGTTCCAAACATATTGGGAACCAGGGACAAATTCTGTAGGCCAAACAGCCAATACCCACAATTCTTGAAAAGCTGGCTTACAAACATCCCTCAGCACTGTGATGTTAATTTTTAATACACTGTAGAATGTTGAGGAATTTGGTAGGACTGGGGGAATCTTAATGTTGAGTCGATAGTCAAAAAGGGCAAGGGAAGAAGAGAGGGTTCTCAGCCTGCCAATACTCCCAGAAAAGATCACAGAAATGCTGAGTCAGTATTAAAAACATAAAACAGTATCAATAAAATTCATGCCAAGAAACACAGGATTATGGGGACAAAGTATTTTTAAAGCAATAGAGTTTCACACTCTAATTAAATTACAAATTCCGTTGACAAAGGTAAGTGAATACCCTACAGAAATTTTGGCTTTTGTAGAGTTTGTGACTTATTATCTCATAGCACTGTGATTTAAATTGCATTATACATTAACAATAAAGTACCTATCCAATGAATTGAAGACTGTCTGAGGAATCTCAAAAAGGAACAAAGAACAGAATCATCATTCAGTAGGAGGATTTGGTGTGAGGTTCTGCATAGATCATGAGTAAACAGAATGTGATTTTACATCTCATCACTAATGTAGAAATAAATGCAAAATACTTGAGGTGAACTTTGCAAAGACTGGTAGAGAAGCAGAAATATTAAATAAAGTGGATCCCTTCTAAATTATACCTGTTCAAACTGAATACATTTTAATTCAGCCAAATAGAGAGTAATATGTTAAGGACCAAGGATTGCAGACCATATCTACAAAGCAAGACACTGCAACTGGGAAAGCAGGGACCTTGGGGAAGATTAAGGTTCACTGGGGATAAGCAGAACTATAGAAAAATGGTGAATGCAAGCCTGTAAAGTGAAACACCTTCAAATGAGAAATGAGGCACAAATTACACTGCAAGTGTTTAACTACTGGAACAAACTACCAAGAGAAGCAGTAACTTCTCCATCTCTCAGACTCCTCACATCAAGGGCTGATGCCTTTTTGGAAAATGTGCTTTCACCAAATACAAATTATCAGCCTCCATACAAAAGGAAGTCAATGAAATTAAATAGCCTGTGTTCTATAAAAGGTCCCACCGTTACAATGTCTTGTATCTTCTGGCCTTGAGGTCTTTGCTTTTGCAAAAGGAGGCTTTTCAATGAACCAAAAGGATAGCAACATAAAAAATGCAAATTGCAGAGATTTTCAAACCCAGAACATGGAAACTTTTTTCCCTACACTTTGTTGGCTGACTATGCTATAAGCTGCTGCATTCTTGGTCTCAGCAAGGATTCTACCTGCAAATCACTGCTGGTCTCTTTCTGGGCTTCAAAAAAATCTGCAGGCTCTGTGCAAATCCTGACCCTCTGTAACCTGCCACGACTCAGGGCTGAGGTAAACTGAGCTTCCTTGCTATATCATAACAGAACTTGGGTTTGGTTGTTTTGTTTTGGGCAGGAAAGGAGCACAGTGGGAAGGCACAGGAGAAGGACTGCTACTCTCGTGACCGAGTCTGTACCCTCGCAGCTCTCTGGCCTTTGGAAAGGTGCTGAGACTATGGGCCACCTGATGCAGTTAAGTGGGAAACAGGAGCCATGGGGCTACTGAGAGGGCACATCTGTCCCACAGCAGAGAGCTCAGGAGGATGCCAGGCATAGTCCCATATCTAGAAGAGCTAATGGACCCCGGCCAGCAGTGGATGTACATCTCAGAGCAACTTTCCCAAACAGATCTGTTGATGTTCAAGGAGTAATTCCTGCAGGGGATTCTCAAAACAATTTAGCCAAAGAGGTTCAGACTGAATTAAGAGGAAGAAGTAGCTCTACCTCTCTTTCCCTCTCAGTGTTAGTACGTAAACAGTTTCCTTAGAAAATTAGAGTAGAAAAAATTCAGTATTTATAGTCTCGTTTCATACCTGTACTAAGCCCCCCAAAAAGTAGAGTGGCCCAAGAGGGAGCATAGAACTGTAAATGCTTAGAAACAAGCTCCATCAATATACAGTACATCCAATCATTCAAAACCAAATGAAGCTATTTATATGCAGTTTGGACACACAGAATTCAAGGTACAAGGCATTGAGACATGCAGACCTCTGGCACACATGCTAAAAGGATGTCTTGTTGGCCCTCACACCTGACAACAGAGATAACAGAGTTGTCTGTTATCAGGTGTGAGAGCAAAGAGAGGGCACTATGAAGAGGAGTGGGCAAGAGGGAGTGGTGGGGCTGCAGTGAGTGTCTGAAGCTGGTATGGATTATCATGACAACTTGCACTGCCGTATCCTGTTGCACTAGATCCACTTGACAACCTTTAGGCTGGTATTGCACTCATCAGCATGAGGCAGCCAGGATTCAGGAGTCCTATCTCATGGTGTTAGGGCTGAAGTAAACCAAGCCATTCCCATGACTCCATCCTGCCAAGTCACGAGCTGTTCCTGGTCATGAAAAGAGTATTGTGAGAAGACACTGGAGAAATGTAATCATGTCTTTGAGTCTGAATCCTCACATCAAAGCAGGCAGTTTGTCAGCTACAGTAAGAATAACACCCAGGCTTCTTCTTATGACCAAATTAATTAGTTCTGGTTTAGAATATTGTGTGTGCATATACATATACACACATATATATACACATATATGTATATAATAATGTATGCATTGCCTTATTATGATATGCACATATACATTATTGTCTGTATGTACATATAAATAAATATACATATACATGTAACAGTAGGACCCGGGCTATGCAGAACACCAGAGCAAGAGCCTCTAATTTCTGGACGAGGAAGAAAAGTCCATGAAAAAACACAAAGAAATGTGAAAGAGAAAAAGGGAGTAAGGGAAAAAGGGAGACACTTGGTTATGTGTCAGAAACCCTGGAGAAAGGCAGGAAGGATATGTAAGAAAAAAGGACTTGTAAAGGGCTTTTGGCTGAAGCAGAATGTGGGAAACAGAGGCAAAAGGAAAGTACAGAAGGAGCTGAACATAATGAAATGCCAGAGAAGTAAAATAACAAACATGAGAAGGGAATTCACTGATTAAAAGATAGGAAGGGAAGAGGACATTTTTCCCTCCCTGCTCACTGGTTATACTTCTCTATCTCATGTCTTTTATTCTCATACACTTTCTTCTATTCTTACCAGTCCCTTATAGATATTTCTCTTTAGAGGCATTAATCAGCACGGATTCCCTCACTGTACCTCTGCCCCTCTGCTTCCCTCCCTCCCCAGCACACAAGGATGATAAGAGAGAAGACCTCTCACCTCTGCTTCTCCCCAGCATGAGCCTTTGTCAGCTTATGAAGCACTGCCAGGTATGTGATACAAAGACAGGACAATTTACCATCAAACGGAAAGTCTCATTTTGACACACCCAAAACTTGTTTCCTTTAGAAGATGTTCCCCGGGGGATGGAATTTTACAAATCATATGCAGTGTAATATTCAATTTTGTGTGTTACTTCAAGCTGACATGCTGTCTGTTAGATGACTGTTTTTTCCTAACAGGACTATTCCACTGGGAAGAAAATTAACTCTTAATACGCATTTCTCCTGTACTTTGCCAGCTTCCTGTTCTCTCTCTCTCTTTCAGTCTCCCTCATATGCTCCCTCCATCTGCCATCCTCATCCTTTTCTCTGATCGTTGTATCACACTTTCATCTTTCTTATTCCTACCTTCCTTATTTTTCTTCACTACTCTTTTTTCCTTCTTTCATCCTACCTCTTTCCCCTGATTTTCCCATTCTATACTTTCCTTTTTTCCTTCTTCCTTATTTTTCTATTTTGCCAGTTTTGCTTACTCCCTCTCCTGTCCCATTCCCCACAGCCTGCACCCAGAAAATAATGTTCTAGGCAGTTCCAGGTAATGTTTTGCAGCAACAGAGCCATAAGAAGAGTCAGCCAACCTATTTAGAAACCCAGCCAGTCAGTCCCACAGAGCCTTCAGCATCACATGCTGTTCTATAGGCTCGTAATTTCAGCTCCCACAGGCATAAGGGAACCAGAATAAAAACCAGCACCCTCTGGAAGCAGGCATTCAGCATCTTTGGGAATCTAATTCAAAAGCCTGACTGGGGCTACACAGTGCTACAGGCTTTGAGATGGATGTGCAGAGACTGCCCTTAAACTTTAGTAGTTGCCTTGTCTAACCCTGCTGTATGGTCCTATAGTCAGTGGGAAGAGAGGAAGGGAACAGTTCCAAAGAGCGAATTATTCCATAATAAATAGTTGTCTTGGGGTGGCTATCAAGATAGCCTTAAAACTAGCCTAAATTAATAGCCTAACTTTCAGGCAGTAAAAGCTATGTAACATGGAACAACTGAGACAGGAGAAAATAGAAAGGGAAGTCTGCATGAGGGCAGAAAGATGGTAGAAAGTAGAGGAAAATCAAGAAAGATGAGAAAGCTACCTTGTTTACTAGTGGACAGACTAAAAAAAAAGAAGCCTTTGCTCAATCAGCAATATATAGAGGGCCAGAGCTGCAGACAAGCTGAACAGCTCCCATTGATTTCTCCCACATTTCAACAGCTCAGCATTTCTAGAAGGCAGAACCCTAAAACCTCTCCTGAGCTGGGGACTAAACTAAGAGACTTGCCTTTCACAGCTACTGCTCTGGCCATGTCACCCCCAAAACGCTGACTTCATTACGTTTTGCACGGGGCTGCTACTGTGGAGAACAGAGGAGTGAGAGAACAGAGAATTAACGCTAACGGGTCTCACAGAAAAGCGGTCAATAGCTGAGAAATCTGTCTCGGGCTACTTCCCTCCCACCCTTTTCCACAGTATAATTTAATCTCCTGACAGCACGGCCTGTCAAGCCCTGGAAGGGAGTGCATGTGCACACACAGGCTGCTGCGTCTGGCTGCTGAGGCAGCGGTGGCTCAGCTCTGCAGAGATGTACACAGCAAACTGCCTCTTGCCAACACTGGGAAGCACATGGGCCTTGGGGAGAGGGGGTAACGTCAGTGCTGCCTTCTGCAGATGGTGGGAATTGGCCATGTCATGTGTTTATCCACTCTGTATGAAGACATGGGATTTAAATCATCAAACACAGAGTGGAGTGCTGCTTAGCCACTGGTACTGTCTGCTCAGGTTCCTATGCAAAGCTTCTCTGAGAGGCAGGGTACACAAGGAGCACGTAGGAGACTGGGTGAAAGGTAGGAGATGGAAATTTTAATGAAATTAAGAAAGGAGGAGGCAAATATAAACCTGCAGCATAGGCTAATAACAATTCTGTGAATAATCAAAGCCTTCTATGTGCAGCATCCCAAACCACTGCAAAATTGGTGGGTTTTATAGATGGCTTATTCCACAACCAACTCCTTGGATCTTCACTTGCTTTTTGGAATTAAGGAACCCAACACACTACAAAAGTAATGTGATGTTAAAAATGTTGACTCTGGCTTAGAAGCAACATAACTGCATGCTGACTGTATCAAGACTTCTGGATATGCACAAAATGTTTGCTGCCTATAGCCTCCAAAACTCCAGATCCTGGCTTGAGGATGGCTGGGAGGAGAGGTCAATGGAGAAAACTCCTTCAGCTGTTTTGGTCTACAGAGTATTTGCTGCACAGTACCTAGGGTGTTAAGAATCAAACCTCTTGTGAAGTAAAAATTGTATCTACAGAAAGAAAAGCAAGCAATTTTAAAAATGTTTTCATAGACAAAAAAGGGTATAAAATGGAATCTATGGTATAGAGCATTTTTTACTTTTCTGGTTTTTTTCATGTTTTGTTTTTTGGTTTATTTTTCACTTCACTTGTGTAAAGTATCTTCAAAATAGCCTATGAGCTAGTAAATCAATAGAACCCTTTGTCCAGTAATGCTTTTGGTTTGGTTCCCATGCCTAGTCTCTAAGCTAGGCTGCCTTTTCACTGGTCTCTAACAAGTGAGAACATCAGGACTTTTGAGCTGAGTTTAGGACATCCCAACAACAGACCCTTAGTCCTGGAGTTTTCATTTTCTTCATTGGCCCTGCCCAACCTGGAATTGAAGAGCAGTCATTTATATGATTTATAAGGAATTCTGGAAATTTGATTTTACCCGAATGAGAAGGTTGTTTCCATTTTCTAATACCAGTTAGTGAGTAGAACTGTGTGCTATTACTACCTTAGCCTTCATAATCAAAAACATGTGACTTTTCTGTAATTTTATATTAGTCTCATCCTGTGACTATTATCTTCTCATGTTTTTTCCTGCCATAAAAAAATTTACACTGGAGAGGCTTTAGAAAATAAAACAATTACACTATTTGAGAGTCATGGATGCTTTTACTCTGTGGTCACATCTATTAAGTTAACATGTAACCTTACATGTTACCATTAACATTTGGAACATTCATCTGGCATTTCTTTCTTTTAATTCAGTGTTAAAAAGTTTAAATAGGAAATGTTAGTCTTGGTTAGGAAGAACCTGGGTTTGAAGGAAATGCTGTGTCGGGAAAATGCCCCAAAGGAAGGAACTAGGATGTGACATTAAAGATTTGCCTCACAAGTAGGGGGCATGCACAGGAGCACGCACATGCACAAGCCAAGAGACACACAGTATCACAGAATAGTTTGAGTCAGAAAAGACCTCTGAGACCATCAAGTCCAACCATTACCCCACCACTGACAAGTCCACCACTAAACCATGTCCCTAAGCACCAGATCCACACAGCTTTTAAATTCCTCCAGGGCTCCCCCACTTTAGTGGACAATCTGTTCAAGTGCTTGACAACCCTTTGAGTGAAGAAAACTTTCCTAATATCCAATCTAAACCTCCTGTGGTGCAACTTGAGGCCATTTCCTCTTGTCCTATCACTTGTTACTTGGGAGAAGAGACCAATCCTCACCTCACTACACCTTCCTTTCAGGCAGCTGTAGAGAGCAATAAAGTCTTCCCTGAGCTTCCTTTTCTCCAGGCTAAACAACCTGAGTCCCCTCAGCTGCTCCTAATACAACTTAAAATACATCTATTCCAATTTATTTTGTATTTAATTTAATTTGTATTTCAGAGGAAGTGGTGAATACAAACAACAGCAATGATTTCACTATTTTCAGAAATATGGCTTTCTGAAAAAAAAAACAAAACAAACCAGGCTCCACCTATGAGCAAGTATGCGAGGAAAGAGGAAAAAAGAGAGTGTTTGGCCTGGATCACCTCACTGATGGAAGGAGACCAACCATTGTTTGTGTGTATGTGATTTAGTGGTTTGTGGCAAATTTTCCCTCCATTTTACCTTCTCTCTCTCTCCATTTCAAGATGAGGGGTGATGTTCTTCAAAGGTGTTGTCAGTGAGTAGCCCAAAACCCCTTTGGCTCTACTTCCCACTGTACCTTTCCTTTCAATAAAAACTACCAGTTGTGGGCCACCTTCTCAAGCATCTTGTCACACACGTACTGACATGGCTGAACAAGACCTCTCCCCACTCCTCACTCAGATCAGGGGGTGAAATGTGAGGAGACAAATGGTAGAGATGACACAGAAAGTGGAGCAGAGATGGGAAAAAGACATAGATAGAAAATAGGCTAATAGAGTGAGAAAGCTATTATACTCAGCTATAGAGAACCCTCACCCTCAGGAAATTAGGTAATTTGGGGCTTTTCAACAGAATGATTAAGGAAAGGTAAGAACTATTACCAAATATAATTTATTTGATAGGGAAAAACCTGAAAAGCTAAATAGGAAAATCAGAAAGATATGTGCAAAAGGTATCCTTTGTACAGCTGGATCACAGAGGACACTAGTTCTGGAGCCCACTGTACACTATCATTAATATGGTTAAACTAAAAGAGGAGATATTTAGATTAGCTATCAGGAAGAAATTCTTTACTGTGAGGGTGGTGAGGCACTGAAACGTGTTGCCCAAAGAAGTTGTGGATACTTCATCCCTGAAAGTGCTCAAGGCCAGGCTGGATGGGGGCCTCAGCAATCTGGTCAACCTGCAGGTGTCCCTGCCCACAGCAGAGGTGTTGGAACTAGTTGATTTTTAAGGTCCCCTTCAGCCCAAACCATTCTATAACTCTGTGATTGTGAGACACAAATGCTCTACACACAGGGTGCCCACCTAAAAGTACGTAGGGAGTGCAAAAGGTAAGCAATTGGTGGTGGAGGATAAGAGAAATTCTCCAGATGGGACACAAGTGAGTGCACATCTATCTGCATGGTTTTTTTCTACCATGTGTACTTAAGCAACTATTTAGGAACAATGAGATGAAAATTAGCATAATAAATAACAGAGTGATTTCCATAGAAGCTGTTCTGACTCTGTAGACTGACTCTGATCCAGGCAAAAGCTCCCTTGCTTCCACACGAACATCTAAACTTGACTGAAAACTGTATTTGGGGAAACAATAGTGAAACATTATCTAGGGAAGGGACATGCAGTGATCACTGCACCTTAGAGAGGAACCTCCAAGCTCTTGCTAGTTCAGGTCTGGTTGGCACCATCTCCCTTCCCTTCTCCTTTCATACACAGGCTCGTGAATGATGCTATTAATCAGCATCAAGTCCCCAGAGCACCTCCTGCTCTGGAATGCCACTGATGAGCAGATGGGATTTTTGGCAAGAAATGACCTGGCACAAAAATGAACAGAGGAGAAGAGTACTAGAGGGGAGGGGGAACTGCCTGAAGCTCCTCATTTAAAAGAATGGAGGAAAAGATATTTATCTTCTCTGCTGATACCACATTCCAATGTACAGTCATATAAGGAATTATCAGAAGCCACCTGTGCACATCAACACAAGCCAATTTCCTTCCTTAAGGGTCTGGTATGTCTACATTTGTGTGGATATATCTAATGGGTAATGGTAGCACCTACCCACAGTGGTTCAATGCAGGTTAACTAAAAAAAATGTTGACTCAGCCTCCTGGCTGAGCACTGCAGCTCACACTGATGTCCAGGCAGATGCTGTGCTGAGAGCCTACCTGGCTATTTTAAACTAGCAGGGCTACCTCTGTCTGAAGTGCAGCAGTGTCAGCCTAGAAGAAATGCCTGACCTAAAGTCTTTTGGAGCCTGTTGCTCATTGCTCTTCCACATCTCCTTTTGCTCAGCAAGTAACAGACAGACTTCCCCCTGAAAGTCATGAAATTTACATACAGGAGGTGTGAGCTCATATTCTTCATGAAATGGGCAAAACATCTCAGGAAGTTTTTCCACATTAAGCATTACAGGAAACACATCACTGTGAGTGAAAAGAAGATTCAGATCATACAGGTCAGGGAAGACTCAGTTTTAATTCTGTAAATCTCACTGGTGGTAGTGGAAGCTGGAGAGATACATCCCAGGTTACAGTCTGCACCTTTGGAGTGCTACAATGCTGAAAATCACTGTTACACATCTTGGATTCAAATATGAACGTAATACTTGAAACAGCAAAAAAGACTATTTATTTCTGACATATTTCTCCTTTTTTTTAAGAAATCTTATGTCTTCTTGCATTTGCTGTATTAAAAACACAGCAGAACACAGAGTTATTCTGTCAACAAAGCAATGTGGGTGCAGCCTAGGAGACAAGCACCTGCTCAGGGATCATTAGTGAATGGAGAGGGAAAACCTTCCCTGTCCCATGCTCTCCCTTCACACACACTTTGAAGAGACACGTGGTGCATCGTTTGGTGATGCACGTGGCACAGAAATACTTCTTTCTATAGCTCATGCCATACAAGGCTCAAGAAACACTTTACAAATACTAACAAATGAAGTCCTGTCTCTGTAACATCAGGGTTATCACCTCTCTTGATTTTATCATAAGTCTCTCAACTTTACTTGTCCTACTCTATTTTATGTGAAGCCCTAACTCTCAGAAGTCAAATGATGTGCAAGATCCATAGCTATATAATTGGGTGGCAGCTGGCAAAAACCAAGTCTTATGATTCAGAAATCTGAAAGCAATTGAAAAAAGTTTCCACTTGAGGAAAAAAAAAAAGTCTTGCTTCTTAAGTAAATTCTCTTATTGCATGGCTGACTTCTGATTTCTAATTCTTAGGCTGGTAAATTGGAGCATTTCTCCATTAATGGGCAAGTACTCTTATCCCTAGCTGGCAGATCAGAAAATTACAAGGCAGCTCTAAACCTGGCTACAGTATAAGTGAGTGAATATTCAATGCAGCTAAATTCCTGTTACATACTGCAGCATTGAGCTGTGCCTGTAAAAAGGGCAAACGATGCATTTAAGAACAAAACATGGGCAAAGTCTGGAGCAAAATCCAACTGTCTTACTCTTAGCCCAGTGTTTCAACATCCAAGCATGCTCTTGTCTAAATTTGGAATTCAGAAAAAAACCCTCCTATTTTTAAATCAAAACCTGCAAGCCTACCTACAGAGATATTTGAGGAAAGAAAAACCGAGGAAAAACCACTGGAGCCTCTCAAAACTAATTAGGGACTTGAAGAGAAAAAGGAGTGCATTTTTAAAGGACTTTCAAGGTATTGCCTCCTGTTTAGATTGCAATAAACTATGGATGATTTCCTAGCCCAAGCAGCAGCAAGAACAACAGCAACACTTCTAGACCCACGTGCTGCAAACCAGCTCAAAAGACAGCAGACAACAACAGGATTAGGGACATTCCCAGGAGCTAAGGAGTTAAGCAGATTTCATTCCCATTCATTACACATCCTTAAAAAGTCATTACAGATCCATCTCTAGCATATCTGGGACCCAGACAGCTTTTGTTTAGCTTGCAGTGTGTGACACGAGCTGGAGCCCACACGGTGTTTAGTGCCTGCTGAACAGGGTGATAGGAGCTGTCTCATGCAGTGAGGACGTTGCACATCATTCCCAGTGAGTTGCACAGCATTCCCAGGGCTACTGACTTTTCACGGACAATACCTTGCTGTACAAATAAAACAAGAATCATACAATCTCCTCTGATTTATCCTGCTGTCCTCCTCTGCTCCACTTCCCCCTGGATGTGACTGAAAGCTGGACACCTGGAGGAATAGAGCAATTCGTTTACACCACCCAAATGTGAAGGAAAAGAAACAGCAAAACAAAAATTAGGCAAATGTGAAAAATAAACAGTCTCTTCCCTAAAAAGCTTCAAAAATAAAGAACCCTTTGCAGGCAGTTTAATTTCGACACCTATCTAAAGGGAACAAGAGGACTGGATGGCGTTAAGGTCCATAAAGTAGGTTATAAACAGTTACACAAGCACAACACTATATATTGTAACACGCAGTTTTATAGAGGCCTTCAAATGAAAATAAAAACACTGGGTAGCTGGGGCTCTCTCACATGACTACAAAAAGTCAGGAAAGAAGAGATAGTACCAAGAACTGATAAACTGCAGAGGAGAAAGAAAGCACCGGAAAGAAGGAGCCAGTAAACATTTTATTTTAAAATATTGTTTTATTTGTTTCAAAAATAATTTGGTGGGTTACTTCAATTGATTTCCAGGTTAAACAAACTGAGTAAGGCTTCTGTGAGCTCTCTTCAAGACATAGCTGTTAAGTAATGGAAAACACCCCCTTGAGTAATAAGTAATCAAGCCAGGAAATAGGGAGGGATTTTAGGAACAATATACCCTACACAAATTAGTTAGCAGCCATCTCTCAGATGTCTTCTGTTCTCTCTTTAACCCTGGGGAAGAGAAGGGGTGAAAGAGATAAAGAAAATAGAAACAAAATTGCAATAATGCTTTGCCCTTCCTTGCATCTGTCAGGATGAGAGTGAAAGCTTTTCTTGGAAGGTGAAGGTCAGGGGAGACAGCTACAACACACAGGTGTGCAAGTCCAGGAAACCAGAGCTCCTTCAGACTTCCCACGATGGAGGAGCTTGGCCTCATGTACCCTGCATTGATCTGCTGGCGCTTCCACACATAAAAATTGATCAGACTGAAACTATCCATGCTCACCCAAGGGATTCTGCCTTTAAGCCACTTCTGTTTGCTCCCAGACCAGCAGATAACGTGAGCAAACTTGCCAAAGCAACAATGTGGGCACTCTGGCAGAGCCCACTGCCATAGTGAGCACTGCTGTAGTGCCTTTTGAACTGGATGTTGACAGCTCCCACCTCCTCACAAACCAGAGCTGAAGCCACGATAAAAAGCACTGAGTTTACACCAAATAAGGAGGACCTTCCTGATCCATAAAAAACTTCATGTGTGGGCATAGAGTACCCCTCCCAAACAACCTATAGCTTCCTGGGATGCAACCATTATCACCAACACTACACATATGGCCAACTGGAACATGCAGACCAGGTTAATGAGGGGGCAGAAATCACCCATGCATGTAAGGAATTAAATCTGTCCTGCAAATGAACTGTTTCACAGACTGAATTCTTTTCTGAGAAGGTATGTTTATCATTCCCACTTTCCACAATGGGAAACAAGTCTTTCTTCTTTTCTCTCTTCCTTTCAACTACTCTTTTTCTCCCCATCAGTGGCTATTGTGTCTCATGTGGGCCACATTCCTGTCTACTGTAAAATCCTCTGACTGCAAAACAGAAGGTTGCAGCAGAAATACAACTGGCACTGAGTGCCAATTCCCTCATTTCCTCCTCTATTTCTTTCTCTCCGTGAGACAAGCTCTTGCTCCCTGCTTCCACACATGCACACAGCATGGCACAGCACAGCACCCTTCTGTATGAAAGCAACATTTCTTTAAAGCAGCCTGAATTCTAAGTGAATTCCTACTCCAGCTTTTACCCTAACACTATTCTCTTGTCCTAAATCGTGTAGCTTTCATGTAGCTTTTCTCTAGGTAGTTCCAAAAAAACAACACTTCCTAACTGTACCATATGGCTGACAAGGGACAGCCAGCCATAGGTCACACTCAGACAAATTCCAGCAAAGGCTTAGTCTCTGCAAAGAAACATCTGAGCACCTTTTATTAACACTGCTGTTTGCATTAAGCTATGGAGTCACAACCTCAAATAACAGGAAACATTTGCCAAGGAGACAAAGGGAAAAAAACCAACAGCCTAGGTAAGGTCTAAACGCCCACTGTTTTGTTCTGGGTTCTGGTTTTGAAGCTTTCACTCCCCTTTATAAACTAATTAGCTTTATATACCTAGTGGCCCTGCAACTAAGATTTCCTTTCTTTACTTCTAACCACCTGGCTCAGTATTCCCAAACACGCTTACACAGGAAGAGGTAACTATGCAATTACAAATGTGTCCTTTTGTAGTTCATGTCATTTCATCTTTCACAGATCCCAGTTCTCAATATCATCTCCCAGGAGTCCATATGAACAGAGCCAAGAAGCTTATTCACTTGAGACCTTGTTTATCTCCTGTTCTGATGATTAACACTGTGAGCAAGGAGGGACTGATGCAATCTGGGTTAAAACCAATATTCATTAAGTGACAGTAATAACCCTCACTCCTTCAACAGAAGCAGACAGATGCTGTGGGTCAGGCTGTTGCTTTTCTCACATATTTTATTTCAAATGAGATAATGCTGTTAAAAAGCACTGTGCTAACAGCCTTAGAGATAGAAGTCCACCATGTGCATAGACAGGTGACACAGGAAAGCAGCAGTGGTGATCAAACATCTGAAAAACTTGAGAGAGGGGGTCACAGTTTGAGGGGAATTCAGGGTGTTTAGTCTCCAGGAAGCTGAAAGGAGATACAGCAGTCCTGAGATGCGTGAAAGGAAACTGTAGAAAGGCAAGCAATAAGCAGTTCTCCTTGCTCACAGAGAACAGGTCAAAAAACAAGTTTAAATTGATTGTAGTGAGCAAGACACAGGTTAGACCTTAGGAAATTGTCTCCTGTGGGGGTTCACCATGGGAGCAGACAACCTAGGCTGATTCAGAACCTCCAGGGCAGAACAAGACATGCAAACATCTGGCAGAACAGGTGTGAGTGAGGCTGGTTCTGCCTCCACACAAGGCAACGGCCTGCCTGGCCAGCAGAGATGGGATTCAGGCCTTTTTCCAGTGACTCTCAGACGTCAGCATTATAACCTTTGCATTGCCAATGTGCTTGTACTCTCGACTGGAGATGCCAACACCAAAGTTTATGGGCTCTCTCCCTGCCCATGCTGTTCAGGGGATGGTTGTACTGCTCAAAGTACCAGCAGAAATGCTACACAGCGTGATTTGCACTTCAGTGTTGCTGGCATTAGTCTATTTGCAAGAAAACTGAGATCGACTAGTGCAGGGTATTTCAAGTAATTATTAAAAAAACACCGAAACTGTGGCCATCTGCTTACCCACTGCTTTTCCTATTCCATATTGTTCCCCCCGCTTTCCTTGCCCCTAGTCCTAGCCACTCCCTCGGGTTCTCCCTACTGGTTCCTGTACCCCAACTTCGCCCATGTACCACCCCTGAGCCCCTGAGAAAACCCCCCCGTTCTGGGATCAGGAGGTCTCTCTGCCCCTGGGAACTGCCTGGACAAGATGCATGAATAAAGCTCTCCAGGGGCTGCCATGAGAGTCCCTTCTCTACCTCCTTCGCCATCACTGTGTTGTAAGGCTGACAGCTAAGGGAGCAAGAGTGCGGGGCTGTCCGGAATGGACTATGGGAGGACAGAGTGGCTGCTTGCCCTAAGAAGCTCCGCTGTGCTCTCAGGGAATGCTGCAGCTTGCTAAACTAAACCTAGTGTTTACAACATGAAACAAATCACAAGCGAAAGAAATCACTTCCAAAAATCTAAATAAACAACATCCAAACCGCAGTCCTCCATCTCTTTCTGTGTTTTAAGGACATGGTCCAGACATGTCCATCAAAGAGCCCAAAAACTAACTCATGATGTAATAAGGGAGTATTAAAGGACACCCAGGCTCCAGGGGCATTGCTGTGCACCACTGCGAGAGAAACTTTCCATTAACTTCTCCAAATATGTCTATAGGTTTATCATAATCCTGGCTAATCCAGATAGCTCTGGACTGCACTTGGTGGCTATGGACCACAGTCCTTCCCTTTTGATTATGTCTCCTGTGCCTAAAATATGAGGTGGAAGTACCTACAAGCCAGCAACTTAACTTTATCCAAGTCACTTGGTTGCAAAAACTTGCTGGCCCATCCTCCACAGAAGTAGTTGGGGAGATTTGACAGTGGAAAAACTGGGTACACCTATCCATGCATTGTGGAGTGTGCAATGGAAGAAAATTAAGAGGACACAAAAAAAGCCAATTTGTTAGAATTCCCATTTGATTCCAGAAAAGCTACATCAGTCTCAACAAAGTAAAAATTCCCTCTATTTTCACCAGTGTCACCATAATCTCTGCTGTGATTGCCACTGGGACTCAAAGCTCCCAGAACCAGAGTGGAATAATCTCTCTGATCTCTGGCCCAAATTCCTCTGGTTCCCAGATACCATGTTCTGCCTTCTGAACACAATGTGTTGGGAGAAGCAGGAGAAAAACAGAAAGATGTTGGTGTCAGTGACAATGGTCTCCTTGCTGCGAATGATGAAAAATAAAGATGGCATTGACACATCATGACTGCCATGATGATTATATTGCCTGGAGTTAAACAGATGAGGGAATAAATCAGTCTTCTGTCACTGACAGGATGACAAAAGGAGTTTGTAAAGGATGTAAGTAGCACTCAATTTTCCATTTTGACTATTTCTCCTCTTCCAAGTTCCCCCATCTCTGCACTTGCGAGTGCAAAGAGAAGTGGTAACCATTCAAGGGTACGCTGACCAAGCTAATTTGCTTTACTTGCTCCCAAATCCCTCATTCATCCACTATATCTTAAAAGGCAGCTACTAATCCACTGGTCTAACGAAGACATTATTGTTATTAAAGCAGGGTCTTTGGCATTGTGGTGCAAATTAGCATAATGGCACACACCCTGTGGGGGCATTAAAACAACTGCTTTTATCATTTCAGTTTAGGTCTTCAGAGATTGAAGCCTCTGATTGTGAAACTGCTCTCAAAAGTCTCCTTGAAGTCATCCTGCTGTATCTTATTAGGATGAACCAAACTCCAAAGACCACATTAATGATTTTCTTTAGATAATACTGAAAAGATCCAGCATATCCTAGCTCTAATAAAACATTAACACATTTACAGCTACCTTGGTTTTCCAGTTATGTAAATACATTTTATCACAAAATGATAATCTGGTTAGTTACGGAGACTTGTGCAGGGAAAAAGACACTACCATAGGTGGTTGCTCCTGCACTTTGTAAACTGCCTAAAATGCAAACTGAAATTATTCTTGCACACAACTGCAAGAGAGTAAGTTATAAATCAGCAATTTTTCAGGTGGTGAATAGCCGTATATTATGCCCACATGTGCCACCATTAATTTTCTGCAAAGAATAGGAATTCCCTCACCTTCATGCATGAGTGTCAGGATCCCTGCTACCCAGTGTTCCCTGCTTACAGAAGGAACAATTGCTATGGAAAAGCCCTAACTACACCATACAACTGGGGCAGGAGTTCCAGCCCCTCCTCTTTCTGGTCCCCTTTAATTACCTGCAAGTAGACTACATGGTTTGTGACTACACCAGACAAGGGCGCAGAGATGCAAGTTAATTCAGTCTAGCCCTACATAGATCCAGCCAGGAGGGGTAACCGTGACTCAAACACACGGTCCTGCTTCCAGACCAAGAGTCTCTGTGTGTGCTCAGCATCCATTTGTTACATACTCAGCTCAAAACAAGGTTTCCTCTGCCCTGTCAGTTGTGTAGAGGATCCTCCTTTTCCATGCAGAACATGTGTCTGCTGGTGGAGCAGCCAAGAAATGTTTAAGCACAGAAGTTCACCCTGCAGGATGAGACCAGCCCTAACTGCCCTCCCAAGCCTCACTATGCCCTTTCTGGGCAACTCTTCCAGCCCAGCTGTTCTGGGAAGTCCTGCCCAGGGGTGGGATGTCCACCAAGCACCTTCCTGTTCTGCTGGGTCTGTGCAGCTCTACTGGCTCATCCCTGAGTGACAGGTACAGGGCAGGACAGATCAACAAGCTTGGTCAAAGCACCCAAGCTAGTTCTGCAGCAGGTTTGCTTTTGAGAGTGGAAACTAACGTGGTCTGTGGTTTTCCATATCTGGAATTAATGTTAAATGAAATATCAGGGAGTTTTCAGTATACAGTCAGCATTGATACATCAGTGCAACTAGAAGAGTAAGTTTTCAGTACTGTTCCCATGACTATTTTAGCTGCATCCATCTCAAAACAGCTGGTTCTTTTCCAGGCCAGACCAATACAAAAGAGAATCAGACCCTTCAATGCAGCGATTTCTCTTGAAGTCTAGTCCTTGGATCTTGTTGAGCTTAAGTGGTTAAGAATAGCAGTCGTTGCATTTCTGACTCTGGCCTGGGGACTCCCTTTGCACCGCAGTGCTCCACTTCTCAGTGCTGGAGTGAATATCACTTCTGTCCCTGGCTTTTGAGTGAGTCTCCTAAAATCACTGAATTCCAGCTGTGACACTACTGTGCAGGGTGGCAAACGCCAGCACACAGATTCTCCAGAGACGTGCAACAAACCATGTGTGTCTTGCTGAGCATCAGCTTTTTGTTGGCAAAGAGCTGCCTGTTCATAGTTCCCCACCTAAAAATACATTACATGACCTCTTAAAATTATTTTTTTCCTCAGTAGGCAGTTGCCACTGCTGTCACAGGGAAATAATGTGTTTTTCAACATCTGGGGTCGTTTGTGCAGGATAGCAAATTGGACGAAATGTGCAAGTAACTCTTTTTATATTAAAAGATGGTTTGCAGTTGTGAAGGAGACTAAAAAGACCTGTAGTGCAGTAGCTGAGAAGGGGTCGATGTTATGAATTACACCTTGTCCAAGATGAATAACAAGTCCTGCAGTAGTCCGGCTCAAGTGAGCCACAATAGAATGTGTATCACAAGAGGCTGAATGCCATTTCCACTCTAATTTGAGTGTCTGGATGAGATTGTAACACTGGGTGCTTTCTCAGCTGGTAAGTAGCTGACACAAAGTCACTTTCACGCTGCTTTCTGTGCTCTCCTCTTGCCTTGTATTTATGTAACTGAAATAAACTGTTTTCCTGTTTTGACTTTGCCAAAGAAACCATGAGCAGCTCCACTCTGCATGTGCATCTTGCAACCCTAAGAATCGGCCCCCAAAAGAGCCAAGGCAGAGAGGCAGTATGTCCTGCCCCTTTCTTCCACCATCCTGAGGACAACCTGATCCCACCTGAGAAGCTTCCTTAAGAAACTACATCTCAGAATAGCAGCAGACCTACTACCCAATACTGTTAACATACCTGTGTAACCTAAAATCCACAATCAAAACAGCAAATACTGGCCTGTGGTGTCAGCTCTCCAGCTACTGTGATGACAGCTCAGAATGAGCTGACGCCACACACAGCCTTGATATGAAAGTAGAATAAAATATGAGGCAGGAAGTGAGAATATCAAAAGGAAACATGAGAGGATGCTATGCAAGGTAAGATTCTTTGAAAATATGCTGGAAGACTGAGTGTGAAATACGAAAAGTTTTCAGCTTCCTACCGTGAGACCTGTTTTGCCCTGCAATGGGGGCTCAGTAGGGGACTGACCCAAGCTGGGTAATTTCCATCTCATCACCTGCACAGCTCTCTCCTAGAGCCTGAAAAATGATCCTTATGATAGCCTTACAAAAATAATGACAAACAACTGCAACCCAGACAAAGCAGTGAAATGCTGAATTCCCATAAAGTGTGGTGGGCAGCACCAACAGGGAAAAGGGATTTGCAAAAAGAAGGCAAACAGAGACGACCATGTGTGGAGCACTGAATGTGGCAGGTGACTCAGGTAGAAGGAGTGAAGGAAGGCATGTGGCAGCTAAAAATGAAGAAAAAAGAGCTGGGTAGGAGGCAGGAGGAAAAGGGCATGGCTGATGCAGCCGCACAGACTGATTCATTTCAACGGCAGCTAGAGTGGCACAAACCTGAGCTGTAATGGAGCGGTGAGTCAGTCCCTTATAATTAGCCCTAATTGGCAACCTAGTGAAAGAAGTGGGGAGGGGGGCAGGGAGAAAGAGCAAATTCTGTCCTATATGCACTGATGCAAATCCATAATTTGTAGTTTTAAAATTCATCTTATCAATGTTTTGTTCCAAAAGACTAAAAAAACCCGATACTGTATAGGCAAAGGGCTTTTTGAACCACATGGAGAAACCCAAAAGTTTACCATTTTCCTTTTGCAGTACAGCCATTTTCAGATCCTCAGGATTAATATCATGGGGGTTTCCATATTTCTAGTAGTTTTGCAGGAGACATCATGAGTAGAAAGGAAGTTATTTCTCATGGCACAACACAGCCACTAAAAAACAGCCTCTAACTATTTTTCATTCAATTCAACCTATTTACTTGACAAGTTAAATGTTTCAATACAAGTTGAGAACTATATTTCTTTGAAGACAGATTTTAGTGTGGAATTTTCATCAACAGCTATTTACAGAAAAGAGATAGCCCCTGTGAGTCAGGACACTGGCCTCTGGGAACCTGAATTCATACTTTAACTGAGCACAATGAGTTTGATAATTTAATTCTCAGCCAAAAAACCCCATCAATACATTTCACAAAAACACATCCTCATCCATTGTGAATGGCAACTTCTCCTCAAGATCTAGGAGTGGAGCACAGAAGCAGTTACTGCAAGTGGAATTATTTGGCAGATTTAACGTATTTGCAACAGGGTCTTTCATCTGTCTACCATATGGCAGCATATCAGTGGTATCACCTATGTTCCTGTACTAATTTAATGAGAGCTAAATACTGTCATGATGTACCTGCCATAGAAGAAAAGCCTTTCATGCCTAACTGGTCACAAGGACACTCAGTGCTTATGAACCCTCATGGAAATGGAACTACATGTTCTACTATTAGAAGTAATGGGAGACAGGTTGGGTTATACCAGACAGAGACTCTTCATGCCTTCAAGTGCTGGCTGCATGAGGAGCCCCAGTGGGTCTGAAGCTTCTAAAACCAGCTGGATCCACAACTTTTCCATGCAGAATCACTCTCCTAACACTTTTCTCTTCCCCACTATCCCCGAGCACAAGAACACCCCAGAGACCCAAGTGGTTACGCTCCTGGTGGAGGTGATGTGGCCCTGGATGTAAAGCAGCTTCACACACACAGCATCGTGCCTCACTTAACCCTTCTGGGTTCAGGCTGCACTGACATCCAAACTATGGATAACCAGCAAGCCAGGAAACACCTTCCTACGTGTTCACACTGCATCATGTGGCAACAGAGGCAAGGCAGGGCTCTCTCACCCACTGAACTCACAAGAGAAAAAGGGAGCCTTCCCAAACTGCTCCATCCATGCTGACAGACTCCAAATGACATCCAGCAACCGCAAAGATAAGTCCAAACTTCTCTTAGAAGTGGAAGACAGGAGTAAACATGACACTCAAAGGAGGAATTTATCTCATGGAAAGGGGAAAAAGTCAGCACAGAACAACACGTTCCTTTCTGTCAAGCTCCTCAGCACTGGAAAGGTATCTGCTCCAGAGCTGCTACTCAAAGGCATTTATCTCACAATTATGAGTAAAATCCAGTAGCCTATCTTTGGATGACAGTTTTTTTACAAAAAATAAATAAAATGCCCCATTCTAGGGAAAGGAAATGAACAGGAGAAACAGCAAAAAAGGCAAGTGAAGGTGCAATGACAGAACAGGGACTCAGTGTTTCACTGCCACAATTCCCACTTGGAAGAACAAAAAAGTGGAGAGAAACTTTTTTTTTTAAAGTCTTCTCTCAATTATTCTTTCTGACTTAGAGCCTTCAAAAATCAAAAATCAAATGGGCTCAACAGTGCCGGACACCTGCTGAGCCAGAGACCATCATGCCAAACTGACCTCCAAATGTACAGGTTATTTACAAACTAATGGAGGCAGCAAGCAATTCCACTACTGCAAGGGCTCTTTCCAGCAAGAGGCAGATCAGGGGACATCAGAGGCTGATTTAATAGATCATCGAAGGCCAGTGATTGAATTTTTGCCTCAGACATCAATCTCGCTCCTCAGTCAGTCTTTATTACATAGAAACAGTTATAGAAGGACCTCTGTGAAGAAGCCAGAGAAAGACCTGCATTTCAAAGGAGTGAGTGAGTCAAGGTGCAAAAATTATACCTGTGATTCACCAGAGAAGAAAACTGCTCTTTTCGGTCAGAAGGAATTACTGACTAACCTAGGCAGAAGGAGAGGCAGGAGATTGGGGTGGTAAGGGGACCAGTGTTTAATTGCTCTTTGGATTTTTATTGATGAGTAAATAATTTCCTTTTACTTTACTAAAGGCTTGTCCCTGTCTTTGGAAGGACTTGTAATGGGGTCTCCTGCTGGAGAAAAGAGAAACTTAATTCCATCTCGAACCAGGCTTCCTTCTTTCTAATTCTCCTCATTAAAACAAGAACAGATGTCAACAACAAATTCATGTCTGACTCTTAAAAATTACTTATTTCCTGCTTGGGCCCCAAGCCGGGGAGATAACAAATGTTCTCCACTGCTACCGGACAGCAAAGCTAGGAGGAAGGCCTTGGGGAGGATTAGACACCAAATGTCACTAGTCCTGATTATCTCCCCACCACTAACTGCTGCAGAGAGCTTGCAGAGAGAAGGTTGGAACTGGGATTCCCAAGGGTGGATAGGAAAAGGCAGAATAGGGAATGCTAAAATGAAGATCTCAATCAGATCAAGGAAATCATTCCTTAACCCAAATTTTGTTAGGGCTGGAGCTAGTCCCATCAAAACTGGTAAAACAGGAAAATTAGAGTCATTTGAGGGAATGGTAAAAAGGGAAACACTTTTAAGACTTCTCTTTCTGACCTTCTGTATTTCACCTTCTTGAACAGCAATTTTCTTCTCTCCTTAGTCTTTTAGGGGCAGGGCCTACAGAGTGATTTAAACAATGTATATTAACACAGCATTCACTCTGTGTGCTACCAATGAGCTATTTAAATACCCTCTCACAGATGTGCAGCTGTGGAGAGCAAAACAGGAGAAGCAGGTTTGGAGGAAGCACTTGGCTGAAGCAGTGGGTGTGGAGTCTGGGCCCGGCTCTCAGCAGAGTGCACCTTCAGGAGGGCTGAAGGATGACTAGAAGTCCTTTTCTACGGGATGCTGCATGCTGAAGAAATGACGGCAGAGTGTGGTATTTGGAGGGACCCTGGTCAGAAGTCAGTAACTGGGTCTCTACACCCATCCGTGGTTTTCAAGCACCAAGAGCAAACCTGGAGGATTCTGTGGCAAAAGAGCAAATATAGAAAGGTCTAACAGTAGAGAAGCCTAAATGGAAAAATAAAAAAATTTTTTTACAGAACACTGAAAAGTCACTTGGCCCTTTTGTGTGCTGTTTTTGCAACTCCTAGTTCCTCCTAACCCTGACATCACAAAATAGAACCGTACATGAAAAATACATGTAGTTTAAAAAACTCCCCAAACAACCCCAAACAAACTGAACACTCCTAGAAAATTTCTAGTTGGAAATCTAGAGAAAAGGATGAACCTGTTCTGCCTCCCTCCCTCCTCTTTCCCCAAACACATCCGACAAGAAGACACAGGTAACAGACACTGTCAGTTCCTGATCCACAAGCTCATTTTTGATGGAGAGAAATTAGAAATTCTGTTCTCACCCACCTCCACCCACCCACTGGAGCTGAAAACGACAGTTCAAATTAAAATGATGATATTCCCTTTTAGTCTCCAGGGGAGTGGAGAGTTTTGGGGGTGGGAAGAGATATTTTACATAGTCTTTTCATTATTTTAACTTTTTTTTTCTTTTTCTTTCCTGTGTTTTTTTTTTGGACCAAGTGTGAGACAGAAAAAAGAAAGTGCTGCATTTGTTTTGTTGGGTTGTGAAAGGTGTGAAAATAACCATTCCATGAGATAAGTAAAGAGCTGCTTCCCCCCTTCCATCAAAGCTACTACACCCACAGCCCATGAAGAGCAGAAACCAGGGGGAATTGGGATATGGGAGTGTGAAGAGCAGGAATACCCTGTTTTTAATTCAGAAGTCGTCTCTGGCAGTCTTTTGCCTCTCTTGTCTCTGCTGGTCTCCATGGCAACAGCAGCCCAGCAGAAGCATCCTTCTCCTGCCGGCTCCAACACAGATGAATTCAACCAGGGGTCAAAAGCAGCACGGCAGTCAGGGAAGCAAGAAAATGTGCTGTCTTCCTTCCTTTCCACTGCCAGCCTCTTTTGCGATTGTTTTTTTTCTCTTTTATGCACTGGGGTGGGGGCTAACCTGTCACACTTGTTTTTCTTCAGAAAACAAGAGAAAGAAAGGCGTTTTCTTTTCAGTCGTCTCTCCAGACAGCCTGATCGGCCATATTGAGTGTGGGTCAGGATGCTCAGGACACAGACATGCCAACAGGAAGCCAGGCTGGGATAGAGGCCTCCAGCCCAGATGCCTGGACACACAGGCCAAGAGACACGCTGTGGGAGGGCTGCCCAGGCAGCCCCCACACTGGATCCATGAATAACATCAGGGGCTGCACCGCTGAGCCATTAATAATTGCTGCATTGTTATTTGTTGCCTTGTTCCTTATATATCTTGTTCAAAAACCCAGGAAGTTCAATTGACATCATCCAAACTGACAAGAGAAAACTGTTACTCTCTACTCTCCCTCTGCATTTCTTCTACTTAAAGATATCTGGTTAAAGAGCAAAAGCATCACCAGAAAACCTGCTCCACGGACAAATCAGTGGTGCAGCAGAGAGCAGCGACCTTCATTGAGCGAAAAGTCCCACACTACTTGGACAGTACTGAGAAAGAAAGGATTAGCCAAAATCAGAATCAGTTTGCAGCCAGAAATGAACCATTTTCACTGAATATTTTATCTGGAGCTGAAAATTCTCCCAATTATTTTTCTGATTTCTTTGGGTTTGACAGTAAGCTTTGTGTAAGGCTACAGAGACATAAAGATAAATTGTTAAATGGCTCCATATTTTCTGAACACGTCTGTCACCACAGGGCACTCATGAATATAAATACAAGGGAACAACATTAGTCCTACATGCAAAACATATCACCCTGTGCTGAGTGGTGTTCAACATCGTGCTTAATCTGAAAGAGTCCTGGGAGAGAGGAGGGTGCTAAACCGCACCTTTGCTTCTCCTCCTCTTGCCTCTCACTTTGCTTTTTAAAAATTCACCGGCCCTCTCAATCCCTACCACAGCCTCTTGCAAATGTGAAACAAGGAGATGTGTCTAGGTCTGCCCTGGCTCCGAGGCCAAGCTGTTTGCTGTCCCACCCTCAATCCTTGCTTCCTTCCTTGTTGCAGGGGTGGGCAGGAGGAGCTGGTGATGCTGCTGGGAGTCAGGAGCACTTCAGGCCAAGGAAGTGTCACCCATCTGCATAATGGGGAACCACCCCTGGGCAGCGGGAGACTAAAAACTGTGAGACAAACATTTTTAACGCTGTCACCACACACGATGCTGTGAGACTCTGCTGCCAAGAAGTGTGTTACCTGACAGCATTCTGGGGTCTGTTTCCTTGCTGGAGAGCAAAGCATTTAAATGCTTCTGAAATGTCTCTGGTCCTCTCTCCAGGCTGGGACAGGCCACCAGCTGCCTCTCTCCATCCTCTCATTACCTTCAGCTGTGCTTCAGAGAGGACACTGCCCTCCAACACCAAAGAGAGGAAAACTGGCAGAAGCACGAACGTGGTCTTTAGGTGGCTGTGGGCCCCCTACCCACTCTTGCTCCATTCCCACTCATTCCACCCGCTCCCAAACTTGTTTTCACATGTCACAACCACTCCTACTCTACTTCCGCAGGTCCCATGTAGTCTTCCTCAGCTTCCACCTGCCTCCCCCTTGCTTCCTTTCCATCTCCACTCACTCGACCCACTCCTGTTCCAGTTCTGTGCGTCATCCCGCTTCTGGCATGGGGAAGGGTTGACAGCCTTAATGCTGAGCTGTTACAGACTCTCCCCACTCCCTTCCCTTCTCTCTTCCCAACCTTGCACCTATTTATATTGATGATAAACTTCAATCTCCCCTTCAGTACTGCCCTGATGGACTGTTTCTCTAAAAAGCATAACTACTAATTTTGATTACCCATCTGGTCTCTATTTCACAAGCAACCCTCATGGCAGAAACTGTGAGAATATTTTGCAAAAGCTTTAAAAAAGCCACTATTTCCTTAGACCAGAGGTCATCACTGCATGAAGCCTTAGGGTTACCTTTACAGGATTAAAGACAGACAACCCCAGATCCAGCAAGGGTTTTCAGGTTTTGGGAAGGACTGTGGTGCTGCCAGAGAAAGTAAAACATAGCTTTGTTTCCTCGAGATAACAATATCAAACAAAGCCAAGGTGGGATGAAAGGGAACACAAAGGGTAAGGATTATGATGAGCTGACAGGACCTTATTCCTTGCCTATACAGCTCCACTGAGGTACACCTTTTCACATCTGCGGATTTTGACTGACATCCAGCACACCAGTTAATAACCTCCAGAATAGCAAAGCCTTGGATGTCTGGTCAGGAAAGCTTTCACTTACAGGCATCCTCAAGCTATAATGGAAACAGATGTCAATTTACCTTGGGAGGTTTCACTGTAAGAGACACTTGAGAAGTCCTGAGAGAGTGTACTGAAAAACAGGAATGCACACAAACACACACACTGTCATCTTTTGCTTTTAAATAATCACAGTGGTACGGTGGAGGTTTTAAATCATCCTGCTGCTGAAGGGAGAGGAGCACTGACTGGAATGAGGTTGACTCAGGAGATGAATTTAGAATTAGAAGTCAAGAATAATATGTCTGTTCTTCTGATTTTCAAAGTAGAAAACAAGGTGGAAAGTGAAGAAAGAGAGAGGCTGGAAGAGAAGTGGAGTACATAATTGCCTAATTAACAGGATTTTCTCCACTGATTATAATCACTTTCAAATTAAAGAGGGTTTAACTGCATCATAACCAACACTTTTCTTATGCTTTTTTGCATTAGAGAAGCGCCAGCAGTGTCCAGAAGACCACTGCAAGGTTGGAGCTCCAGAGACAGAGCTCTCATTAGTGACCTGGGGCCAAATTTTCACAGCTGGCCTAACCTGGCATGACTCCAGTGAAGTCAGCAGATTAAATACGACCTCAAGACTCATTCGCCTACTGTGCTGTGGAAGAGTGGAAATGCAAATCTTATCTGGGTTGTTTGGCAGCATCCAAGAATGTTCAATCAAACCTCAGAAAGGATTTCAGCAATTATTTTGCAAAAAGAGGCCTGGTAAGCCATACACTATTATGCTGTGAGATGGGAGAGCAGGACATGCTCTGCAAGGCAACAGCTCAAACTTCACGAGACAAAAATTTCATGCTATGCTCCAAACTGCAGAATTTTCATGCATGTTTCTTTACTGCTGCAGACTGGTATTTGGGCATCCAAACTTTGAACTGATTGCATATTCAGCCATCATTTATTTATGTAAGTGAAATATGCTACAAATGTGCATTCATTACCTTTCAAGCTTAGTTTGCTATTGTTTTTTCTTTCACCCACAAGCAGGCAATACTAACAAACTCTTCAAAAGCATTGTCTTTGGGAAACTTCACCTTAGTTATGGCAAAATTAAAAACTGTTGCAAAAACAGCAGGATGTTGCACCAAATCTCTGAACATTTCAAGTGAAAAGCACCCTTGGAGACACATGATAGCCACAAAAGGGGCAGTACATAAAATGCTTTGCTTGCCCTGGTTAATTTTTTTTCCTTGTGATAGCTACAGAAAGATCCAGCGATAGCTCTTTTCCAGCTGAGGAGAGGCAGTGGGCACTTTAAATTAAAATTTTTATGAGTGAAATGGACTTTCATCACTTAGATGTGGAATGACCTCATACTGCAAAATGAAGAGCCATCTTTAACTAATGAACTGATGGCTCCCTGCAGAGCCCGTAATGCCATAACCTGTACTACACCGGATCTTCCTCTTCCTTTGAGGAACTATCACAAACATTATCAACTTCCCAGCAGAAAAGAAAATGACCTTAGGAAACTAGACTAATATTTCTCTATATTTTACAATAAAAATGCATCTGTATGCACAATTTCTTCAATAAATCCACAATATACTTATCTTTTAAAACAAGAATACACAAAGACATACAAAGCATAGTGTAAATATGCAAATTTTACATGCAAAAGTCTTACCTATAACTCAGGTAGCTACAAGCACAGACTTGGGCGTATCTAACATGCATTCCCACTTGTGAAACACACACCTTACTTTAACAAGCAGTAAATAATGATGGCAGATGTTCACCATGCTTACTCAGTGAGACATTTTCACTCCTGCCTATCCCCACACACACACCTGTAGCACACTGTGCTGTGATCCCACAGCTGTAAGGTGAGTTAGCATCACGCTGCATGAGCCACAGCCATGTGCAGGTGGAACATTACATTCCTATAATGCCACGCAAGGGTCCTGCACCCTTTGCTAAAACATGCATGTGCAAATAATCCCCAGGGAATCAAAGAAAGGCATTACAAATAAGAAATCACTTCAGTTTACCTAAGCCATTTTCTGCTAGTATGGTATAACTCCCTTGAGATTGCTTCCTATTTACATTGTGGATGACAAAGGCACATCTGACTGTACATAGAGGTGCAAAGCATTTCTGAGGAGCACAGAGGGCTCAAACACATCAAAAAGCCAAGTGCACGTATCAGTCGTCACAGAAGGCAACATACAGAAGTAACACTGTGTATTGTCTCACATAAAGCATTTCCCCCCGGAATAAAGAGATATGATGAATGTCTGACCCTGGTCTTCTCCCTGGGGAGCTGAACTGACATCTCTAGTTGCCTGTTTATCACCTCCAGTCCTTGACAGTACTGGCAAGGCCATCCATATTGCTGACACTTTCCTCCGCCCTCACCTCACCACCACCCTCGCTTGCTATGGCTGGGTAGTCTTGCTAATGTTGCCATTTACAAGAACAGCTGAGACAGTAGTGCTGATAAAGCATTCCTAAATCGCCATTATCGATTCAACAGGCGTACAGAAAGCCAGGGGGTGCTCACAATTTGTCTGTGTACTTGCGAGAAGGAGGGAGAGTTGCAGAGCGCAGAGCTGCCTCCCTCTGTGCCGATGTGCCTGGCTCCCCGCGTCTCCCGAGCACACACCATACCCAGGCTGGCCCTGGATGCTGAACACGTCTGCCAAACCCATCAGCAACTCGGCCCTCAGCCATAAATCAATAAGTTCTCTTTAGAATTCTACCTTCCAAAAATATTTACTGTACATGATTTAATATAATACTCTCCTGGATAAAGAACTGACATGTTTAATTACTGGCTCAAGTGTTTTTCTTCTACAGAGTACTGTACACCCAGCCAGGAATATGGACAAACACACAGCAAATTTTTAATCTGTTGTGAGCTTGGGGAGGGAGAAATTTCAGCCTAGAGACTCTCCTCTGACAGTGTCCACCCCTCTTAGGGTGAGTTTGGGTTTGGCCCAAGGAAGGACCAGCATCCTGCCCACACAGCTGGAACAGGCTCTGCCTTGCCAACACCTGAAGGGTTTTCAGGTAGGGAAGAGGGGCTGAAAAGAAAGCCCATATCTTAATCAGCTCAGCAGATCACTGTTGTCATTGATTTGATGGTATGACCACTTACACTGGAGGGACTTTGTGACTGAAAAGCACTGGCAGAGTTGTATATCAGCCACTACTGCTTTGCTTCAAGTATCCAGGACCCCTGTTGGGCCAGCCTAATCACGCAGAAGAAATCCACCGTTTTTTCCTCACAACTTTTAGACTGTAGTTCTGCTTGAAAACAATTTTTTTATATTTAAACCCTCATTTTCCCTTTGTTTTTATCTTCCATCTCAGCATGTACATACTGCCATTTGTCAAATTTGGCATCCTTGTCAAATGCTATGCCTCCCCTCCTGCACTTAAGATGCAAACCTAGAGACTACCATCAGCAACTGTGGCCTGCAGTCTCTTCTGCAGTCTCCTTATGAACAAACAATGCAGCTAGGGAGTTTTAATTTCAAGATCAGGTTCTTTGATCACTCTTCCCATGCTGCCTGTTCTAAATTGCATAATCTCGGTGAATCACACTCTGAAGGCATCCTAGGAACCAGGTATGGACTGCTGAACACAGGTGAAAGAAGAGAAGGCTGCATGTGAGAACACTTGCAGGAGCCTCAACAAATACAGTTTACACATGCCTTTGCAGACTTTGACTTCTGAATATCCAAAAGCTCCAAAACTTAGGAAAACTCAGCAGTGCACACAGATCTAAAGTATCTCACATTCACATTTGTGGGAATGAAAATATCCCATTTTGCATATGCTGCTGAGAAGTTCCCAGTGACCTCTGCCAACCATTTCCCTTTGATGAGCCGGTGAAATGGCAGCTCTGCATCAAAAGCCAGAAACAAAGTCAACTTTGTCTTAGTATGTTAAGAGAGGACGACCTTTTTTCCTGCATGACACATGTCAGAAAAGTTTTCTTGGGAAATGTGTATATCCCAGGTCTCTCACATTTTCATGAGAAGGTCCAAGTGATCAAAGTGTGGGTGAAGCAGCTTCTCTTTTTGTATGCTTTTGTTATTAATATTGCTGCTGTTACTGTATGTTTCTTATTCCATTGCTGTTGTCTTTCAGTAAATTGTTATCTCAACCCACAGTCTGCGTCTTTGTCCCTCTCTAGCCAAAGGAGATGGGTGGAAGAGGAGTAGCTTATTTGGAATTTAATTTCTGGCTAGCATTCATCCACCACAATCCCTTATTCAAAACAGAACCCAAATTTCATCTAGTTCTCATAAGAATCCTTTGAACTAACCCTCAGTGACTTCTGATCTCAGTTAAAGCTTGGTGATGACTTCCAAATGCAAATCAAAACGTACTTCTAAAGCAGCAGACATGTACTTTGAGCAGAAAGGTATAAATTTAGACCCCCAAATGCTTTTGCAGTAGGAGTTTTATCATATTTGCTGACAAATTTGCTCCCTCTCTCAATAATGCAGCTATATTCTCAGCAATGGTCGAGATTTTTTTTGTTTGGTTGATTTTGGGGTTTTGGCACCAAGGCTGGTCTTGGTTGGTCAGATTGGTCATTAGCTTGAGCACAGCCTAAACCAAAATGGAAGTAAAAATGTCCCTGCCTCCCTTGCTTCTGAGGAAAGCAGCGTGGTCCAGCACAGTGCTGTGGTGGATCTGACACCTCATGTGCAGAGCTGATGTGATGCTGCATTGGGTGTAACGCTGTCATGCATGACATCCCATGGTGACACCAACATGCATGCCCTCAGCTCACAAAACTGTGAACAGGAGTCACTACATAGCTCTTGAAATGCAAGGAATACGAAAGAATTTAGAACCTCTTCTGCTAAAAACAGTCTGAAACCTTCAGAATGGCGTATCCCTGGAATGGATAGAGAAGCTTATGTGACGTGCTCGATCCAGTCATGCACCATGCAATTTCTCTACACGTAATAATAGATCACTCTCGACAGTGCACCTCAGTCTTCATCTGCAGCGCTTTCTGCTATTCTTGTCCCCAGACAGCCTTACGCAGAGGCTGCCTATCATGCCAAATTTTCTGCTAGTGACAAACATCTCACATGTAAAAATAGCCCTGAACCAAATATCTTTTTTCTGGCCAATTCCACAGGGCTGAGAGAATACAAATTGAGAACAAACATTTTGATTTCGCAGCTGAAGTTAAAAATCCTCCTACTCCATGCATTGTATAAATCTAGTACTCTTACAAGCTACATTCATACCTGTAGTCTCCAGATCATCTCTAATGACCAGGTCTAGAGAGAAACCACAGATTTGTTTTGCTTGTGACCCAACAACAGTCACTGAAAGCAGAGAGTGGGGGTTTTGCTGCATTAAGAGGTCTGAATCAGGCACTACATCAGCTTATGAAACAGATTTAAGATGTAGCCATTATATTTTCCACTCTGTATTCATGTATCCTTGTCTCTGGTCCCTCTAGAAGAGAAGAGGGCTTTGCTCTTCCCTAACACGCTGCATATCAGCTCCCCGCTTTTCACACAGGCTAACTCCTACTCTCCCCAGGAATAGCTTATCAGAGTCTCCGGCATTGTTTAGCTGGCTATAAACCAGCAAGCAAGTTCTGTCTCCATGGTGAATGATTCTTTGTCATCTTTTCCTCAAAGCTTTCTAATTAGACATCCTGTAATTTGCAGCTTTTCTGTAACATATTTGCAGTGGAGTGGGTGGGTGTGTGCGTAGAGAATAAAACTTAAAACATGGCCGTGAATTGGCAGTCTGTAAATAATTGCAATAAATAAACAAATTTTTACATTTTTTGTTAATGAGACAGGTACTGGACCTTCCTTCCAGGCAAGCAGCTGGTAATTTTGTTCCTTCATCCTTAAATCCCCAAACCAATCTGCCATAACGAAGAACAACACCAGTTTTCACCTATTCTCGACATTATGGGAGGACAAGTCCCATTTTGGAGGTCCATCCCACAGTCTGGGGGTGAAGCAAAAAATGGATGCAGAGAAAGTGAGAGCAGAATAAAATAATGTGCCATTTAGGAAAACATGTACCTCCAATTTGGAGTTTCTTCCCTAGTCAACAGCTGATCAAAATTTATTAGCATTTACCAGTCATCTATCATCCTTTGTGAGATGTGCTGCTGATTTCATCTGGTTCCCTTTGGACAGACCTTTACCTCAGGTTGTGTCCCTGTCCTTCTCATGACTACCTGGCTCCTGGGCTGCACAGTCTGGCACAGCCTTCCCTGGGAATCTCCAAGCATGGAGCTATTTCAAAACCTAGACCTTCCCCATGGCATAATCAATCCTGACAGAAGAATACTTTCTACTTACCAATACTTTCTACTGAGGAGTATCCACCCCTTATTCAAGCAATGAGTAAACTCTCTACTACTGCCTTCTGACCTTCTCAATAAAATATTCACATAAAAATTAATGTGTTTTTACATGAAACATAGGCTTACATGTACATCATGTGTGCTCTCTCAAACTTTTTTGATGTTGCTAGGAATACTGCAAAGAAAAACTGAAATTTCATCTGTGTCTCGCTCGTTCCCTGGTTGAAGTTGTGAACCACTGCTTCTAATAATGCAATCAACTCCACAGAAATATATTGCATTGTCACAAAGAGGGGCTTATGATTTCAATTTAGGAATAATTAGATGGAACAGATGTGAATGTCAAGAGTATCTGTGTCTGCAAATTCTTCCAATAATGCATCTGATGACCACAAAATGGTCTATGAGGTTCAAGCCTCATCCACAGCTAATGGCTCCCAGTTAATAGAAGCAGTCAAAGGGCAAAGAAAGGAGAGGGGGCGTTCATGAATATTTATGAAGCAAAATAAGCAGCCAAGATATTCCCTTTTAACAGGCTTCATTACTTCTTTCACTCTCCTGATGAAGTAACAGTATTAAAATCCAGGCATTTGAGTATTTCTCATCTGCCACTCATAATCAGACTCATAACATCATTTGGACATACATATACTTATATCCACAAATGGAAACAAGAAAAATCAGACACACTCTATTGTTTTTAAACTATTTTGTTGCTTGAGGACAGTACCAGATTGACAGCCAGCCTTCTTCTGTGCCTCATTCTACAAGCTGCTGAATGCCTCCTGAAAACACTTGAGCCCTCTCAGAGCCATGAACAGAAGATGAGTGCCGAGCTTTCCTGAAAGATGTTCAGCAGTTGGCAGGATTACTTCTTTCATCCTCAAACCAGAGGTCATCTGGGAAGGCTTTACCAATATGGCTTTTGTCCCTGCCCTTGGGCAGCATGGCTAACTTCTAACAGAAGGCTAATTCCTTGTCAGCCTTGGTTACTCCTTAACAGTTCTGGTGAGAAAACTGATGGGAATGGGCCTGGATGCCTAGAGGTACTTAAAAACTTAGGGAGATCAAGGCCTACCAACCCTTATTACACTTATCTATCGATAGCAATGATGTACTGCTCCGAGCAGGTTGGAGTTGCCTGGAACCCTACCAGCCTGCTTGTCTGAAGCAGCAGGCTAACACCAGCAAGCAGTTCTACAGCTGGACTGTCTTAATTTGCTACAGTCCCTAAATGTCACAGGTTACAGGAGGACTCCCTTCACCTAGGTGTGATGCCAGGCAGCCATCAGCATGCTGGAAGGCAGAAAGTGATGGGTATAGAAGTGGACAGGCCCTCTGTGTGCCGGGTTTCTTCACAGCACCGTCATAATTCACCACAGACTGCTGCCAGAAACTGCAAACACATCAAAGCAGGCATGAAGCTCTGAGTTGCTGCCCAGGTCTGCAGGACCCACACTGCAGCTCTTGCAGGCATGCCACGGACTGTAAGAGAAGTGTGCATGCAGAAAACACACTCCATGTTCCACCACAAAGTACAGAAATGTACCTAAATTCAAACCACAGCACACAGAGGTGGGTTATGATTGTAACTGCAGTGCATCTTGTCCTCTCCGCTGCTCTCAGCTGCACACTCAACAGAGGAATGGCTCTGCAAAAACAAAGTTTTGCAAATCCTCGAAGAATAATACTCAGACACACTAATCAAAGCAACCTAATTGATACAGAGAACGTTCCCTTGGGCTGAAGTTCAATCCCAAGACCTTGGGAGATGAAGGCTCCAACCAGCCCTTCTCTGCCTCCCATGCAGTCTTGATCCTGAAAACCTGTGGGAGGATGAAGGTAACACGAGCTCCGTATGCCCGGCTATGTCCTTGCAAGCTCTAAGGATCAGAGAACATTTAACAGTATGAAAAGCCTCTGTATCTTGAGCTTTGAAAAGAAGTCTTAGTTGGGTCTGATTCCAGACTTTTAAACTCGAGAATGTGCTGAGTTGGGAGGCTCTCAAACTAAGCCCCTTGATAGTAACCATATAAAATCCCCATATCCTGGCCTGGCACTGTTAGTTAGTCCTACCAACGCTGTTCTATGAAAAAAAGCAACAAGGAAGACAGCAAAGGCGACAAAGACCATAGCATCTTGTCTCCTGGTGTCTTTCAGTGTCTCGGTTGCCATGATGAAGTCCAAGTGGGAATATTTATGCCCATTTCCCCAGAGACTGCTGCCTAGACTGGTGTGTCAGTGATGCAGAAGGTTTGAAATGGCAGCTTGAAAAGACACTGATTTTTTCAGAGCTCAGCAGCACATGCACACAATCTACTGACACAGCCTGGCAGCTTCCCCATACACCAAGCCTCCAAAAGCTCCCAAAACCATGGTGCCCCACAGACACATTGCTCAAGTCAAAGCAAAACTCCTCACTGACTTCTTTAGCCTCCAACCTCTTCAACACTGCAGGAGGCCGAAACATGGTTTGCTTGGGTTTCTTTCCTATGGACACTTTTAACTTACAAAAAATTTAGATTCTTCTCATCAAAAACTTCTACAAGTAATGTAAACTTCCATGAGAAAAAAAAAAACATTAAAAATTCAGGTTTGGATCAAATGCTTGTCTACATGTTCTAGGTTTTGGCTAATTATTTGTAAACATAGATATATTCTTGTAAAAAAATGCTGAAAACAAGAACAAAAGCATAGTTTAGGCCAAAATCAAATTTCACATCAAAAAAACCTCTTGATAGATAAGTTTTTTACCCTCCTCTACCCAAAATTGCATACATCAGATATGCCATTTTGGCATCTCTTCCACATAGGGATAAAATGGTACATCTTCTTAGCACTTTCCTAGGGCAGCTTTTCAAGCAGATTTCAACATCTACAGCCATGTATCCTACTGTTCACACCTTCTGTTCGTAAATCTTTCAGTCTTGATTGCTCCCAAATTTTCAATATTTATACTTTGTCACAAATGTACCCAGTCCTTTTAACAGCTCTTGACCTCTCATCCTTACCTGTACATGTAAACTACATTAATACTGGAGATTTCTAGCAAAGAGTAGACAGTTAATGGATATTCCAGAATTAAGCATGGATCAGCCAGTCTATGTCATTTGAGCCCCCTGCTGTTAAATGTGCAATGCCTCAGCAAGACATATACCCTGAAAAATCCTGTAGAAGCCTGTATAGTAGAACCAAAATTGTCCTTCTTGCAGTAGCAAAATGTTCCTTCTTTCTTTAAAACCCCCTTTAGTACATGATATTTGCTAAATGTATTTTTCTTTGTATTTGAAACAATGAATTTTATCTTCATCTTGCATTAACATAATAAGCATGAGGCTCCTGTGATATCTGCGCAGCTATTTTTAATTTATTCCAATAGAAAGGCAACTAGGTTTTCGTTCTGCACTTATTTTCATACACAAGAGATTTTTTTCCCACATATTCATCACTCCTGAAAGCCAGCGCAATCCTGATAATCAGATTATATCACTTATTTGTCCAACGTACAACTTTTTGCCAAGATGAGAGGAATAAGCAACAACCTTTGCTTCACTATAAATTTGGATAGCTCATATCTGTTACACTACACTCAATACTGCAATATTGCAAAATGTACTTAAGTCATTAATGGATTCTGGAATATATATGTGCATGGTCTAAACTAGAGTTCATCCATAAAGTTTTGTTCCCAATGGCTGGAAATATTTGGGGTCAAGTAAAGTTGAAGGCCATTAGTCACTTCTAAGCTCTTGATTCCGGTCTGCTCCCTCTGACACATAGCTGCAAGCAGTGGTGGCTTCTCAAGTATTTACGCAATTTTCTGTATGGATCTCACACCTGCCCAGAAGTTTTTAATGCCTTTAATAAAAGTTTTGCTAAATATATTTAAATGAATGCTTTGTAAATTTTCAATGTACAAAGAAAAACTTAAGTTTTCATTTAGACTTGCGGCGGCCCAACTTCTGGGTTTCATGTACTGACAGTACTGGAGCTTATTAGGAAACAAATTATTTCCCAGATTAATAGAATACTGGATGTCACACTGGTACAATTTCATTTCTGAAGGATTCTTACAATGCTCAAGCCTAGCAGAAGTGTTTCCATAGGGCTATATGTTAATTTTAAAAAGGAACAGAACAGTGGAGGAATTTTAAATATAAACTAACAGTCTGCTCCGGTGATTGCATCTCTGTGTTGGGGCATAAAATCTAAAATTGAAACTGAGCAGAAAATTACTATATAGGCAAAAATGAAAACCACTAACACCTCATTAACAGAGGAAACTTGCATTGTGGTCAAAAAATATGAATAGTGACAAATGAAAACTATCATTTTAATCTTCATTTTTAATCTCCTAAGGTTATTTTAAGTACCAAAGTAAGTGCATTTGTTTCATTATTCCTTTTAAATACAGAGACAAATTATTTGTTGGAACAGCTCTGTGGTATAATAGCTGCCCCATGATTTTTCCCTGATCAGACCCTTTTAACTTCTTTTTTTGTAAGGAAATTCCACCCTTGTTTTGACAGAACTCATTCCTCTCTTTACCCTGAAATTCTATGCCTTTTTGTGGGATTCTTTCTAGGACACAATTCAAGAAAAACTATTTGGAGATCCAGAAACTGTCTGTGGGAAATCTGAGGTCAAAAGTGTCTATTAGAGCTTTCTAGATGATGTATCAAAGGTACTCCCCAAATAGATGTCTGGATTTCCTTTGAGAACTTCTTAACTGTACCAGAGACTGTTCCCATTAGCTCTTCTGGAAGTCTGTGACATCTAAACAAAAATACAGGAGAAGTGTTTCCCCGCTTAGCTTCTTATTCACAAACCCTTTTACAAACCTGACCTGACACCTTTCGGCTCCAGAAGCTCAAAAGTGCCATTGCCAGTAGCTGTTGTACTTTGTGAAGAGGGTCATGGCACCTGGAAGGGCTTCACAGACCAGTGCAGGAGAGAGTGGCTAGCCACAGTCACCATCTGGGACTTCTAACTGGATGGGCATGGGGACTGTAGCAGAGATTCCTCCCAGCAGAGATGATGGGTACATGATTTGGGAATTGAAGAATCTCACATTAACCATTAGGCAGCTAGGTAACAGAAATCATAGCCCACACTGGGGACCTCTCAAGCCACCAGCTTCCATTTTCAAAGCAAGTCAGCTGAGAATCTGGCACAAACCCAGACTCGTGGCAGGGTGCTGGATGCTCTTTGGTGCCCTTTGGACCAATGCACAGCCTAAAGACAGAACCTGCTGCACACTGGAGAGACAGGCATAATGTATCTCTGTTCTTCTGGTTTTCATTGTCCTGTGAAGTTGCAGAAATGTACAGGGACATCCTTGAAGCAAAGTTTACATAGAGAGATAATATCCTTCATTTAGACTAACTGATATAGTTGGAGGAAACAGAGACACCAGTTTTGAGCTTGAAAAACCTTTTTGTTTTGCTTTCCAGCTATGCCAGTTGATCTAATAAAAGATACTCTCTCCCTAAAAAACTTGCCTTACTTACGTGTTTTAGACAATCATGACTACCGAAATCCTACCACTGTTTATTTTAACCACTCTGAAATGGCCCAGGGTCATTCCTCTCTGCTCTGAGAGGTTAATTTTTTCTTCAACCTCCACAGACTGTGTGTGTCCATTCCTCCTATGCAGGCTGTTGGTGTTAGTGACAAAACCATACAGCATGCAGACTACTCCAGTACATATTATCTTCCTTATAACAAAAATAAATAGCATTGTTCCCAGGTTTTTGAACTCAAGCTTGCGGAAGGAAGGAAACACATCAAAGACCTCCCACTAACACAGCAAGTCTTCATGCTTGTAGGATGCTAATCCTACATGATCTTGCAACCCACTGCCATTACAGGCATCCTTGCCTTCCCCAGCCATTCATCCCCTTCACTGTCCTCTTCCTGATGTCAGGAGACAAGATTGAGAACCAAAACCACACACATTTAGTATATCTTAGGGGCACCAAATACTAAAATAATGAAGTCAGAAGAAATGGTACCTATATCCATTTGCTGCTGTATGGATTACATCCCATCTCATCAGACATATCTGACTATTGTGGTGCTGTTATCCACGATGTCAATATTTGCCTGTGTAGTGGTTAAACCCAGCCAGCAGCCAAGCCCCATGCAGCCACTCACTTCCCCATCAGCAGGATTGGGAAGACAATCAGAAGGATAAAAGCTGGAAAACATATGGGTTGAGATAAAAACAGTTTAATAGGGAAAGCAAAAGCCACACACACAAGCAAAGCAAAACACAGAATCAATTCCTTGTTTTGCTTCCCATGGGCACAGGAGTTCAGCCATCCCCAGGAGAGCAGGGCCCCCTCATGCATAATGGTGACTTGGGGAGACAAATGCCATCACTCCAAACGTCCTCCCCTTCCTCCTTCTTCTCCCCACTTTATACACTGAGCATGATGTCATACGGTGTGGAATCCCTTTGGTCAGCTTGGGTCACCTGTCCTGGCTGTGTCTCCTGCCAGCCTCCAACTTCCTCACCAGTGTGACCCTATGAAAAGCAGAAAAGGCCTTGGCTCTGTGTAAGTACTACTCAGCAATACCCAAAACATCTCTATGTTAAATCAACCCTGCAGCACAAATCCAAAATACAGCCCCATACCAACCACCGGGAAGAAAATTAACTCTACCCCAGCCAAAACCAGCACAGGCTGTGACAATTAGTGGTGTTTAGTTATCCAGCCACATAATTAGAGTAAGCTCCAGTGCATGTAAAATGAACCCGCTTACTTATTAGTAGCTATATCAGGTCATTGTACACATCAGAGACTCCTCCTTCAGTTTGAGACCATTTCAATTTCTCTGTCCTCTGCTCAAGTTTTATTTTCACACTACTGACAGCAGCTACTCAAGGGACCTCACTGTAATCTCCAAGATAACAGCACCACACCTACGCAATTACACCACTGAGTAGCAGCAGGAGGCTCACAGGATGCAACTTCTGCACACCAGAGCCATCACTCACATATTTGTTAAAAGTGCAGGTCTGTCCACATTTAGAGCTGAACACAAACCACATCCCTGTTACTGCCTGTCTCCCTATGGAATTGCAAGTCGTGCTTTCACCTGCTGCACTACACCAGATATATATGCATGTACATGCACAGCCTGTGGAATGGGAAAAATGATTACTAATATTATTTCACTCTTAATGCCTTTGCAGAAGTTCACACACTTGATGTACGAGGACATATAAGCATTCATGTGATAGCTTGATCAATCAACAGATCAATAGCTCAACTGATCATCTGTCACCTTTAATTCTTTCAGGATTATATCTCAAGGCAAAACACAGACAGTTCTTTCAAATACCTCACAAAAAAGCAGATCTATCAGCTGTTTCTCTGGACTAAATCAGTATTAACAGTCACAGGATCCTTGTAAGCTTCTACTTGTCTTCTGTATCTTTTGATTTCTAGCAGCATTCAGTTGCTGCATGGAAATAGATGCATTCACATTGTTTGCTACAAATACCAAGGATTTGGATGAAGCCACAGTTAAGTCTGCGAATGATGCTCAACCCACATTTCATTGCTTTTTATTGTAGTTCCTGTGGTAAACTGAATTCTTTGGCTGGATTAGTTGACCAGAATGCAATCATCAAACACTGGTGCTTCCTAAACTACCTCACATCACTCCAAACACAAGTCAGTCCAGCAGTTACAGGAACAGAGCCTAGATTCTCAGGTCCTCCTCTTTTTTATGCAATTGCTTGCCATAGAACTTGGGGAAAAAATATCCAGTCTTGCTCTATCCCAATCACTACGCTTATGGAATGGGTGTGTTACAGCACACTAGGCATGGCAGGCACTGCTAACCAGCATCAGTGAAGCTGCATGTGAAAGCCTCATGTCTGGCTCACAGGAGAAACTGAACAAGGGTCTTGCAAATGCTGAAGGCATTAATCCTTCCAACTTCAGGAAGACGAGAGGTTACCTATACTGCCATCTCAGCCAAAGGAGGAGGCACAGAGTGCAGCCCATACATGCTGCCCACGGCACAGAAAAGTCAATGCTCCTACAGTCTACCTATAAAGGGTCCTGGCCCTGGAAAACAGCAACATAGGGATGACAGAGGAAAAAGAACAATTTGAAGACCCCTTCCCAAAGGCAAGTCATGTTCTGGGGAAGCTCACAGAGTCAGGAAAGAGAATGATCTGCAGAGGGCAAGGATTCAAAGCAGCAGGAGCTGTTATCACAGCCAGTGATATGAGATCCTTAATTCACAGTGAAAGAAGAGTGCTTGGAGCAGAGGCTGGCACTTCTCCAGTGCCAGGAGACAACTGAAACATGAAGAAGTGATGGCAGGTCCATCCATCATATTTGGATTTGTAACCACCCCACTCAGAGTGAAGGGTCCCTGGTAAAAGAGGCTTACCATGTTCCAAGTGAAAACATTCAATGACAAGGATCCTTACAACAGAAACTGCTGATTCCTTAAGTTGGGGTCACATCTTGACACTAAGATCAGGCAGGCGAGACACCACAGGAAAGAGTTAAAGTAGTGTGGTTGATTTCTAGGGAAGTTGTGTTATAAACAGAGAACAGAAAGGACAGCAGAGGAATACTCTCCAATGAAACTCTCCTACTCCTGCCAAAACAGTGATAGGTTGTGTTTTTCAGGAATTCATTTAATCTGAATAAACTTAATGCAGAATTGGTCAGATGCTCGGTTCAGCATAAATTGGTGCAGCTCTCCTGATTTTTCGGTGCCAAAACTCAGCACAGGGGACACCCAAAGTGCCAAACATTCATCATTAACGCCATAACACATCACTGCTCACTGAAGTAAAGGTTTTAGTGCTGCTTCAAGACCCACCCAGCTACAGTACATTTATCTTTCCTGCTGTTCAGTTGTTCTCTGTCTCCTTGAAATTAATGTGCAGATTTGTTAAGCTATTGTTGTAGTAATGTACCTTACTTCTACTTATTTCTGGAAAAAATTACACTTTTTTCATTTATCTCACAATACACATGGACATTTAGAGTGTACACTATGACTTTGTAAATGTCATGTGACCCAGCTGGCTGAAAGGTGCTCTATGAGTATCATAAATCATTCTTTATCTGCCTTGGCTCTTTTTATAAATATCACATCTTAGCTTTGTATGCCTTAAATGCTTTGGACCATTTGTTTAGGGGGGAAAAAAGCGATAAGAATTTGTTTATGAACAGGGAAAGAAAAACAGGTACTAATATTTTTGTGCTGTGGCTGAAAGCACAGTCCCAACAGGGGCTGAATTTCCAATCTTTTGTATAAAAGCCATCGACAACCTTTCTCAATGGGCTACCCAAGGTATTGTTTAAAGCTCAACGCACATGAGAAATTCCATGTAAATTAGCCACCTGAGGGTATCAGCACAGAGCCATGATTGTAATAGAAACATACTGACATAAAAAAGGCTAATTAACTGCTTCCTTTCTGCCAGTTGCACACTGTGCACACCGTGCTCAGCACCTCCTGGGCTGCTGCAGACACGCCAGCAAATCTCCTTATTCCATGGAGCTCAGCACAACAGCTGCTTAAAAGGTCTGCACAGATGCACAGAGGAACAGCAGTATGAGGGGATGAGTGCTCCTCAAGCAAAGGGATTGAGAGTTCAAAGCATATCCCTTTCCTTCATGTGAGGCAAAGCTCTCTTCATGCATGCACCATTTCTGGAAAATCAGACTTGACTTCTTATGTTTTTATTCCTCAGTACAAAGTGCCACTGAACTGCTGTAGTCCTATGCAGCATGTTTGGGGCTGATAAGAATAACAGTGTGTGGGGAATTTAGTCCTTCATTTCTCACAGAGGAAGACAGACTTTGTGGCATTTTCTCGCTGAAAGACAACCCCAAAGAAGGATGTGAACTCACAGCATCTAGAGGTTAAAGTCAGGCAATTCATCCAGTTGCACATTCTGATTAGAGGATCTTAAGGTGTTAAAAAAAACAGTACACTTCCATGAATGCAACTGAAATAAACTGTGAATTACTGAAGTAATTCTCAAGCCATACAAGGCTTGATTGCCTTCTATAGTGATTTGCACTCACACACTGTGAGTATCAAAAGCAGGTGTAAAATGCCTGCAGTGGAGAAATAGGGGACGCTGATTAAGGGCATTCTATACACACACTGCCCTGAACTTAATAGGTATGAAAGTGTACTACAAGGTAAAGAGGAAAAAATTTCCCAGAACTCAAAATACACATCCGTTGTGGCTATTAAAGCCCTTTGTATTTGCAGTTGTCCTGATATTAATGCTTACTCTTACAGTGCACTAGAGAAAAGTCCATAACAACATCTGTTCGAAGTCCCAGAAATGTTAAAATTCCCCGTCGGCCAGGCTGTTCCCAGTCTGGCCCACAGGTAAACGTGGTCCGTTGCCCGTGTGAACCAGCGACTGAAAGATGGTAACTGAGGTTAGCGTGCCTCAGTTTACCAGTGCAGCCCAACGCCTCCTCACAGCATGTAGGCATGCTGTAGCCAGCAGCGGAAGGTACGGAGAAAAGAGTGGAAACTCTGTCAGCTGCATTTCAAGTTTATTTTCTCCCGCCCTCGAGAGGGCAGGGGCCAGTTAACTTGAAGGGGAGCTAAAGCAGAGAGACCCCGCTTGTCCTCTTGCAGAGAGTTTTAAGGTGTTACATCATCAGGTAGAGATAACAGAATGAACCAATCATGAAAGAAGGTACATGATAGTAAACCAATAAAGACCTCTCAGGGGAGGAACAATACCAAACCAACAAGTAACAAGACAGCTAGAGGGTATTTCAAATCACGCTAGCCTGTTACTGGATTTTTAAACTTCTGTGAGTGACATGCAAGGGGTATATTGCTATGCTATAGGACAGCAACACAGAAAGATCTGGACCAACTGAAACCCATTCTCAGGCTTTCCTGTTCGCTCCCATTTTTTCAGTTTATAGTCTCTACAGTGGCTTTTGACTTGCCATTTTTCTATGTTATACACTGCAGAAGATGAGCTCCCCTTCAGTGCTTCCCCTGTAACTGTTCTGCATCCACAGCATCACCTTCCACCAAGAGAACCTCTGTGTAGCTGTGAAGATGACGTAGGAATGAGTAGCTGCATGGCTCAGGTCAGTGGCAATGGGACAGTAAGCCTCTCATTTGGGGTCACCAGCAAGAATCCAAATCATCTCAACACAAAATGAAAGTACAATGAAAGTTGTTCCATTTAATGACTTTTTGGTCAACTGTGAAAAAGGAGTTAGCAGTTTCACAACAGACTGAAATGTCACAGAAAATTAATAAGTACAACACATAAAGAGACACAACACATCACTCATGTGATGCCAACACTATCACACAAGAATGAAATCAGGTCTGAAAACCAAACCAGCTTCTCACCTTTTGTCTTCTAGGTAAGGATGCAGTTGCTCTGGTGGGAAGCATAAACATGCATTTCTGTTGCCTCTGCTGTCCTCATTCAGAAGTAAAGCACAGGACTCAGTGTCTGAGAACGTAAAGCCCATACTAAAGCCACCACACAACAGGGGAAAGATGATGGAAATGCAGGGTACAAGCAAGAGAGATTATCTGTATGTTCCTTACACAGTTGCAGTCCAAGGAGGAGCAGAAAATGCTTCTCTGTAACATCAGGTCCTGCTGACTTAGCATTAAGGTGGACAGACACACTTGTAGAGTAAAGCTCTTTACGTGTCAGAGAGCACCAGAATCAAAAAGAGTAATTTGTAAGCAGCCAGCACCCCTACAAAGCTAGCTTATTTCCCATTTTTATATTCTCCACACTCGTCTTAGAGATAACACTTTCCCTTCTGGCTAGAAATTAAAACATCTTTTTTCTCTTTTATTTCACTGGCTCTGAGAAAAAAGCAATGTGAGAAAGATAATGCTGTGGCAAATGCACACTGAAAATTCTAAGAGTTAACAAAAAACCCTGGCTAGGAATAGGAGATAAGGTTAAGGGCAATGACCTCCTTTTTGCTCCTGAAAACATAGAACAAGGGTTAGCTGTTCTACTAACCCTGTTTGCTGTTATTTTTTGACTCCTCATGGCCCAAAGAAGGCCCTGAAGCAAGAAAGTGGCCTCAAATCTCATGGCCTATTTGAGGTGCTTTCTTTGAGAACCTCTTTCTTTCATCAGATACAAAGCAGCCAATGAATGAAGCCAACTATCCCTGAAGAAATGAGAGCACCCAGCCACACACTGGGTTCGAGTGCTTGGAGCACTCCAGCATCCATCAGCAAAAATTAGTCAATTTATTTCTCCTGTTACATCCCATCACATTAACCATTGCATGCTCAGTTGGACTGCTGCAAAGAAGAGGGCCAGAGCTTAATTTCATTAGCCATCACTGACTAAAATTCCAATAAAATAGGACAGGAGAATAATGCTGGAAGGCATACTGATCTGCCACTATCCTAACATAACCCACATTGTAGTTGACCGTAAAAAAAGAAAAAAATATCTCACACAGCAACTCCCCCTAGGCCTCCAGACTGATTCTGACTGCTGTGGCCATTCTGAATTGTTTTTTTTATCTTATTAACAGCAGCAGTGATATCTGCTTCCTCTGTTTCAGAACTCTGCTTGATATTGGAGACTTGCTTTCAAACTCCAAACAGCTTTTGTGCAAGAAGCTTCCTTGCCTCTTTTCTTCTTAGATGTCTGTCTTTAAATGAAATTGTAAGGCTGGCAGGATTAGACTGAAAAAAAGAACCATTAAACCTTGATAATTTTCTGCTGGAAGAAACAATTTAAGCCAAAATGACAGTCAGATCAGGAAAAAACATCCACTTTGATAAGCTGGTAATTAAAGAGAAGCTGGTGAGGCAGTGTGATCAGTCAACCATGCTGGCCACGATGTTACTGTCAAGTAGGACAGCAAGTTATAAAGGCAAATTTTACTCATCACCCACTTAGAAGATGCCACAGATACTCCACTACAGAGGAAAGGTCATGTACAGAAAACCAGGAAAGATCCTGGTCTTACAAGAGAACCCAAAACACAAGGAGCATGCCAACAGAATGAAAAAGCTGAAGCAGAGAAATGTTTTAAGTACTTTATTGACTTTGTCACATGTCTAGTGATGTGTGAGCTGAAGGATAACTGACTTGGAAACCCTCAGACAGCGCATTAAGTATTTCAAATGTCCCAGGGCAATAAGCCATCAGGCTGGAGGAATCATAAAGCTGAAGACTTGGGAAAAGATGGGTTTACATGGTATGTTTTGTGAGGACCAGAACTGGCCCTGAAGACCTAGGACCCTTGGAAGTGATTATGTGCCAGAGGAGTCAAAGGAAGGGACAGCACAGAAATCTATGCAGAGGAAAAGGTTTGAAATCACATCAGCTCAGCCTATGGAAACTGAGCAAAGGCAGGTGGGAGAGTTCCCAAGATTCAGGCCTGTGAAAAGAACCAACTCACATTAATTAAGCTGTCAAGTTTTGCAGAGCTCTCCCCCAACCCACTATGTTTGCTAATGCTGCCTAAGCTATTGCTACCAGTCCCCAGCATGAACAAGGTACATGTGGGGAGCCTTTAGTTCAGGGCTGAATCCCCTGCTTGGGGAAAGGTGCTCCACTGGCCTCCACACAGGCCCTCACATCTGCCAGAAAGGAGAGTGGGACCAAGAGATGCCATTCATTGGTGATGTTTCGGCACATCGCACGTTCAACCATGAAAGAAGCAGCCACAAAGCCCTAGTGGCAAAATTGAAAAAGAATGCTAAAGTCCAGCCTTGGTCCATTTTTTTCCTCTTTCCCTGCATGTCCAGCCCTTCCATGCCCAAAAGAGATTTGGCATGCAAATCCCTCATTAGTATGCACACCAGCAATTCCCGAGTCCTGGTAGGTTTGAGTGAAAAACAGATGTGTGGCAACTGCGACATTACAAGTTCAGTATGCGGCTATCCAGGTATCTCAGCTATCACCTATCAGACTGATAGAGAGATCAGCATATTTTTTTTTTTAAAGTTAAAGACAGTTTTAATTGGCACAAGCTAAAAATATAATAATTCTACTCCTTGTAACAATATTAAGGCTTACAAAGTCTATGTACGCAACGAAGACCATCACAACTGGTCTATTCCCTAGTTAATACAAAACACAGAGGGTATAGAACAGGTTTTTCATAAAGCCCAAACAATGGAAAAATACAAAAAATCCACAACAATCATTAACAAGATTAATCAATGATATTTGACATCACCAGAAATGTATATTGCCTCCAATGGATACTGGATTTGACTTTTGGAGATCACTGATGGATCACAGGGAGTGAAAAATGGAGGGAGAACAGGAAAAAAAACAACAAATGCATAACGAAGCTTCAAAGCTACAAGGTTCAGTTCAAGTTTCAGACCCTTCCAGATGCACAGGGATTTGAATCTCTAAAATTTAGCTTCAAATTCATAATGTAAACTTCTCCAAAACCTCCAATGTTTTTTTTTCATTTAAAGTTTGTATTTAGTCATAACTTCAAAACTGATAGAAGTTTCCTTGTTGCTTGGAATACTCTGAAACATTAAGGACCGATAACGTTTCCATTACCACAACCACAGTTTCTCTCAGAGCAAGGAGTTTCTCACTCTTCGCTCTTAGATAAGCCACGGAGTTTCTTGAGTGTTGGCTGCTAAGCAATTGATGATTATCCTGTGGGCTTTTCCCCATCCTTTCTTTTATATAGGCTCACTGTGTGCCTGCACAGACGATAGGATGCATATTTTGCAGCGTGCTGTTTGAGCACACGGCTCAGCATGCAGAGCACACACTCTCCAGTCTGACTGTCAGTGTTCCCAGCATCAGGACACAGATAAATAGTACTCAAGATAGGGCTTATTAGGCTCCACCAAATAGCCAAGAGGAGAAATAGATTCCATGAAATGAAAGCATTCACCAGGTGGAAAATAATCATCACTGGATTTGAGCAAAGACACATGTTGCTCTTAAAATAATTCCCAGTAGCTATAAAAAAAAAGGTAGAAAACATGTGAATTAGTTCTCTCTGGCTTCATCTTCACTGAAGGGAAGATGCATTCTGCAGGACACCTCCAAGTCCTGGGGTCCACCTAAGTGGGGAAACCACTGCAGCCCTGTCATTCCCATCCGCCGAGGTTTACTGTCCAAGGAAACCAGAACAAGTCGGGAAATGACATCTGCTCAGGCCCTACCCTGACAGACAGTTGTAACACCAACAAAGCTCTTGATGCAAAGAGCTATGAAGAATTCCCAATCCCATTGTTTAGATATGAGACCAAATCTTACTATTTTTATATTGAGCTCTTTGTCTGCACCCCAGAGATCTGAAAGTGGCCAACTGTGAACTGCACATCTTGATTCCTAAGGTGCACAACCAAACACTTGAATTCACTGAGTACATTGGAAAGCATAGTGGAAAACAAAGGTGATGACCAGGCATTAGGGTACACTGTAGCAGTACAGCTCAGGGCTGCTTCCTGATGGAAAGCTATTTCCACGTCCTTATTTATAAAGAGGAGGTCTCTGGTACTTACACAAAATTTGAGAATCTCTCATGCCCCACTAAGTAAATCTGCCTGACACAGAACTAACTTATTATAGGCAGAATAGTTCAACAGAATATTTTTTTCTTTGTGTGTTTGTTGTTGTTTGTTTTGTTTTAAACCTTCTTAGGATTACTCTAACTAGATTGAGGGGGAACTTCTGCATAGAACAGCTCTCTGGGCAGCCCATGTTTGCAGGGTGAGTAAGAGGCTGGAAATTTCATGCTGGAAACACCTTCAGTGGCAGGGACATGGAGGCTCAAGGAATCTGCCTTCAGAAAAAGCTCTACCCAAATGGAGCTGGAGCACAGAGCTGGCTCCTGACAGCGAGTGATAAATAACAGCTTAGAGAGAGTTGAAGGAAACTGAGTGTCAGGTCATAAAGTGAAATCTGTGAGGAGACTGTGAAGTGACAAAAACTGCCATGCCAGCAGCCATGTCATCATCGCCTTCTACCACACCCCTGCAGAGGGGGCACAGCTGGTGCCCCACCCGACATCCCCAGGGACAGGAACAGAGTGAGAGGGAGCCATCCCTGCCTGCCCTCCTCGCTGCCCTAGTCAAGGGGGTGGCGTCAGGTCTGTATCCAGCCCTCTGACACCAGAGCTGAGGGCAGCACTGCATTCCCAGAGGAGCCTTTGCCCTGCTGCTGCCAGAGCAGAGATAAGCCCACAACACTGAGACAGGGAACCATGTTTTTATACTAACGCTGTCCCTACTTTGGGCTTTTTATCTTTTTACTGCTGATGCCTGCCCTTGCCGAGACTAGAAGTCACATATTTACATGAAAATGGTTTCATTTCAGGAATTATTAAGTATGTTTAAATATTAAATAGTCAATAAATGCCAAATCAAGACAAATATTCATTTAAGATGTAAATAAAAAAAAAGGTTTCAAGTCAGCAAAAGCCAATGAGACATGAGATCCCACTCAGGGGAGTGCACAGGCCTGACAGCAGCAGAACAGATGTCCCATCCCAGAAGCATTGTTTCAACTTCTGTTGGCACTTTAGAACTTCTTTCTAGTTTTTGTTTTGATTGCAGCCCCAAACCCAAATTTACCTTCTTTTAAGAAATAAAACAGTAATAGAATGGCACACATACAAAATGCATTTCACCCCCCACCACATCCTGAGGGGATTTAGAAGTAGCATATAAATCATCCCAAGCCAAAATCTTTGAATGTGCAGTGTTTCATGGATGCATGGGATGAAGCGAAGAAGCACTGAACTGGACAGGTTTTGCCCCACCATGACCAGTCCCAGATATGATGTAGCATGGCAGGAGGGTGCCTGCAGGCTGTGCTCAGCCTCTGCTACCTCGCAGTGGATGCAGTTGATATCAGGCAGCACTGAACACCCCACAGCTGATGTGAAAAAGTTGCTGAGCACAATATTCATTGCTGAAAGAAAAATCAACACTTTCTGTTTTGCTCTGCCTGTTGTGGCACGCTCATGGTGCCCACTTTCCACTGTTGCACTCATCAATATGGCAAAGCTACAAGACCCTTTAAATTGCAACCATGATTATTCATGCCTTACCTAGCACTCGCTTGCAGCCAGGTTTCCTTGAGAATGTATGGAAGGCCTAAAAGGGAAAGATGCTGTATAGAGAAGTGTCGTGCCAGAGAGAAAAACAGTCTATGAAGGCAGTCTTCTCAGAAGAGGAATTTGGGTAGCACACAGCCTGCACAAACTGCTGGAAAACCACAGCAAGACACAGGCCACAGCTGCAGTTAGAACACAACATCGGGGTGAGGAGCAGGAAAAATGCATGCAGGGTTGAAACCCCAGAGGACTGAATCCAGAGGACTTAGGCTCAGGTTCCTGCTTAACAAATCCTCCCAAGGCTTGATTTCCACACCAGTGAGGTCTACATGATTTTACATCGTTATGCTGAATAGTGCATGAGTCACAACACCTGCAGAAGTTTCCTAGAGGTTCTCTCTGAGGTGTCTGTAAAGCACATATATAAACTGCATTTCCTAAATCATAAACAAATACATAAGGCTTCCTGATTTACATTCAAGGTGGGGTTTTTTTTAACATCAAGGTCACCTTGAAAGCTGCAGTGCAAAGAGATAACTCATTTTATCTCTAGCATCGCGGTCCTGCCTCTGCCTGCCCTAGCAAAAGATCCTCGCCACATGAAAAACTCATTTTTAATTCTTGTTCAAAATGGACCTGCCACAGATTTTGAATATAGAGCCATGATTCAAGAGCACCTGCCTGGCCACATCAAAGAGCCGGCTGGGTAGGAAAGTGCAAGATCCCTTGGCGCTTTGCTTACTTTTGAAGTAACTTTGGAGAAGCAATATGGTTTTGGAGATATGATGGTGGCTCTAGCAATCAGAAGACCTGGATTCTATTTCTGGCTCTGTCACTGATCTGATGAATGACTCAAGACAAATGATTTCCACACATCTGCCAGGTTTCAGAGAGCAAGTGCAAGACTCACACTATCCCATTTTCCCCGAAGCTGTCCCTTCACAGCCCCAGCTTCCCACACATTTGCAGCACAGTCATGACCTCTGTTATGCCTTGTGATACCTTATACAAGTTACAGCTTAGCAGCCACCTCCTGACATGCCAGACTGCTGTCTCCGGGGTGCAGAACCCCAAAGCAGAAGGGAAGGTTCAGTCCTACAAATCAGTTTTATCAAAAGCACCTTCTTCAGCTCTCTCTCCATGAATTAAAGCCAGATATATCCAAGGAGGCTTTTTCCTGCAACACAGCTAATGGACTATCATCAGCAGTGCACACTCAGTGTTCACCTGCATACATCTCATAGAGATGTGGGAAGTCAAGAGATCCACTTCCAACTATATACCTCTATTTTTCCTTCTGCCACTTCCACTGACATGAAAAATCCTTTGGCACAAGGATAACATTTTCATTTCCCATGATCTGCACAGAACAAAGAGGCTCCGGCTCTCCCAAGGACGCCAAGTGCTTCTCTACCTTCATGACTACAGATTCATTTTTCCACCCAGTAGACCCTTCCTCCACAAAACCATCTCTGTAACCACTGAAGTACATCACTAGTGATCCCATTTCCCAGGCCTGGCACTGATTATTTGCTGAAGAACATTTGAAAAGTATTTTACTGTCCTGGGCTTATGTATCTTCTACCACAAATATATCAGTAAGAAGGGAGTGCTGTAATCTTTGACTGAAAAAACCTACTTGTGAGCCACCTATTAACATTATTGTTAAATATTATGATTATTTCATTAGTTACTCCAACAGAGGAAAATACATACTATGACTAGGAGTCACTAGGGGATTCTCTGCCCAGCCTGATATCTGACTCTTGTCTGTAAACACAGACTGCCTACAGCATGTTGATTTTTGTTAACCTTTCATAATGCAGAGGTAGAACTCTAATGCATCCATTTCTTGATTTTTTTTTTCACCAAAAAGTGCTACAAGGAAACATAACTACCTGTACAATGTAAATTAGACTTCAGTGCATAAATTCATTAATGTTGGTCTTCGTTTGGTACCACTTGAAATCAGCATAATTCCTAGCGGTAGAAAGGGAATGGAGATTCTCTCTTGTTCTGAGGGGAGGAAGGGCCCACAGCAAGCAGCAAATGACCAGCCCTTTCTAAAGGCAATTTTAGTCTCTGTGTGCATGGTGTAATACCAAGAATGATACCTCTCTTCTTAAAAATACACTTCAGTTTGAATGAGTTTATGCAAAGTGCCCCCACAGCCCCTGGATGGTAACAAGAGAGGAAAACACACAGCACCAAGTCATCAGCACTATAAATGGCAAATACACACAGGAAGAGAGGGGATAACAGAACACAGAGCAGGTGGCAGGGGAAGAAAATCTCAAAGGGAACATCAACTGTCAGTGGAAAAAAACCCTCACAAGGCTTCTCCCACCAGTACTTTTGTTCTACATGTAATAACAGAAATGCCAGTAGAGGATATCACTGAACGGGCACCGTACTTAGAAAGTGACAACAGCGAGCCTGAACAGCCTGAAAACCACATGATGAAGAGACAGAAAAGGGAAGCAGAAGGAAGGAGCCATCTGACAGGAGAAATACTTGAGTTAAGAGATAAGTTCAACATCACAGAGGAAGCCTGTTTCAGAGGCAGGAGTTTGAGAGCAAGGCAGTGCCCTCACCTGGACAGTGCCCTGACACAAGACAAGCTGATTGTCTCTGAGGGTCCTTCAGCAGTGAGGAAGTAGGAAACTGGAACAGGCTGAGGAAAAGAGTTCACCTGGCTTTGCCCAAAAGCGTCTGCATCCAGAAAGTAAAGAAAGTGAGGGTTTTCTTTCCTTTTAAGGAAGGACATAACTTTAAGCAAAAGCTCAAGAGTAAATACTTTGACAGGAAAGAGCCAAAGCCCTGTAATTGAGAGGTTGGATTAACCACTCACACAGGCTTCTCTTAAATCCTTGTTATGTGATTCTTATCTCTGATAGGATAGTAACTTTTTTCCACAGTTTTTACCAACCCTAAATAGTCTTTAGTATTTGAAAACTGGGAAACATGTAGTTCCTTCACCTTGGCTTTAAAGCAGGATCCACAAGTGTATAGAATAGAGACCATTCATCCCCACTGATCTTCATTCACAAGGAATCAAATAGCAAGAAAACACTCCATCCCAAGCTTTATTCCTCAAGATTGTGTGCACAGTCGTATGGGAGGACTGCACAGTCCATGTTCCTGCCAGCCCAAGGAGCCAGGAGTTCCTCAAGGTTGGAGCTTGAGGTCCTCCTCAAGCTTACTTTGTGCAGAGACATTTGTGCCTCTGCCTGTGAAGTGTGTGCCAGAGCTTCCCGCAGCTCTATCTTACTATTACCTATTTCATGATCTTCTATTTTTGTAGTGCTGCCAATCCCAACTCATTGCAGACTATCCTCAGTAGATCTGCGGATTTATCTAGAGAAGCTTCTGGCTGCTCAGTGCACGAATCCTAAAAACCCTGACCTTGGGAACGCAAAAAAATCCAGCGGTAACTCTGTCCATATCTCAGGTCAATAACATAACAGAGGTTGTGGTCTTCCTCTAAGAGAGCACAGCCACAGAGTGGTGAGCAAAGGCTCCCATGGCTTGGTTATTTTGGAGGATCAGAATATGGTTAACTATTTACAGATAAAGACCTGTAACCAGGTTAGCTGTGCATGCCAATGAGAAGAGGGAAAAGCAGCCTCCAACAAGTGAGAGCACTGTGCGTCTTCCCCCAGCAAGGCCACACTCCCCTCCAACAAGCTCAAGGCTTCAGGTTCCTTACTTACAGTCAAGTAAAACAGAAGCACTGAAGAGATAGGCATGACAGAAGGGAGAATGGAGGATTACATGGCTCTAGCAAAGCCACAGGGAACCCATCCACATGAAAGTGAAACGAACAATTCACCAAAAAAATGTGCTGTGGATATAGGGTCTTGTTGTCAGCCCCTTCACTGCTAGCTATTGATTTTACAGTATTTGTAAGATTTATTCCCTTTTATTTTCACCAGGGGAAATTAGGCTGTCAGGATCTATTAACCCGAAACAAGACATTATCCTTCTCATGATTATCGCCTTCCAGGGCTGGCTGCAAAAGGCTCCCAGGCTCTGTCTGACAGGGAAGGAGGCTGCCGGCTTTTCCACACCCCTCACAGCCACCCTGCCTGTCCCACTCAGCGTGCAGCTGGATCCAGCTGACCAACCTGCAGAGGACAAAGCCAGAAATCTGTGCCTGAAGTGACACATGACATGTCCCCTTTCTCCACTGACACCCAAGGCCCAGCAAGTGTGCCCTACAGCTCAGACAATCCCATTGAAAAGCATCCCTCTCTCATGTCCTCATAACAAACCAGGAGACCCCAGGGCAGGCGTGGACCAAAGGCACGAGTGCATGCATTGCTCAAGACAACATTGGCATTCACACTCAAATGAAATATGAGTCTTTCCATTCACTTTTTTACAGTGTCTATATCTGCTCATTTCATGAGAAAGAAGCAGAATATCAAAAGAGATACTCTCAAAGCCACAGCGATATAAAGCGCCCGAAAATAGAGAGACTAGTTGGCTGAACACCGGAATGGTGCTATCCTCTCACCAAATTGTGTTTGGTAAGTGTGCAGACTCATGTTAGTGGCAGTTTGAGCAGACTGGGGACTTCAGTCTGCATCTGACCTTAGTCGAGGCACTTTTGTGGAGAACAGCCATCCTCAGGGGCTGTGTTAATTCTCCTATTAAAATCTCTGCTCTACACATTCAGCGTGGGATTTTCAAAACCCCTTAAAGTGGTCAAATAAAAATTAGTCGCCGTTGGATCAAGGCCCTGTGCTATTCCCCAGTGGCGACCATTTCCGTAACAAACTGCACTCAAACTCCAGCTCGCTCAGCACCAGTCAGACACACTAAATAGTTGTGAAATACAGACCTAGAAATAGGATTCATGCCCTCTCGACTCCTAGAGCTGAGTGCATTTCCCCAGGCAATAAGGACATTTTGACTGGTGGAACAGCAGGCACTATGGGACATAGTTTTCTTACCTTAAGTTTTCCAAGCTGCATGAAAGACAGCCTGTGCTTTTAAAGCCCTTTTGAGGCCCACCCAGTTGACTGCAGAGTGAAGTTAATTCACTCACGTACAGTGCCTCATTTCTGAGATGCACACTTAAGCCCAGGAAAAACACTCCACAGTACAGGCTCAGTATGTGATTTTCAGTGCTAATAGTGTGGTAAAATCAACCCAAATTTCCTTTGGAAAAAGGCCACACATCACTTTCCAGTGAGGAGCATTACTGCCTAAATCACAACTTTCAAACACCTGCCATTACTGCTGAAAAACAGCTTAAGAAAACCATCAGCACCTAAAAGACATACCCTCCTCTTTTATTTTTCTCAGGAATAAGTAACTAACTTTGCTCTTATTTCAAAGGATGGGATAGGAAAGAAAAGAAAAAATGAAAAACTTTCAGACCAGAAAGCAAGTATGACAAATCTCTGCCAACTGCAGAATGCCTCCCAGGCTCAGTCTGAAAACAGGATTTCAAAATTTCAAGTACCTTAATAACCTTTAATGCAATTCTAACTGCACCAGACCCAGCTAAAAATGTTCATTCTCTAGAATTTCTGTCACTTAAAATTCCCCGTGGATATGGGAAGAGTGAATGTGGCAAGTCCATCCAGGCAGATGTGTGTTGGTCATTGCTCTGCTAAGTGAAGAACAGCCAGCTTCCTCCTAACAGCTGGTCACCAGACCTGGCACTGCAAGCAAGAGCAGATCCAGCCTGGGACTCAACCACTGCAGCCAGGCCATAACTCCTTGGGAACGGCTGAGCTGCACCATCTGGAGTTGGCTCGTACCATTGCCATGGGGGCATCTGCATTCCTCTGATGTTCAGCCTCGCTCTGCAGACACACACACGCAAGAAGCAAAAACAGAGACTGGACATCCTGGGGATGTGGTTTGGGTTTTCCCTCCTGACAGCAAATGGGGATCAGCCCTCTAAGTTCTGTCCAAAGGCAGGCATGTTGCCAAGCAAGCCACCAAGATAGTGTGTTTCCATGCATGTGATACCAAGGAACAAGGAGACAGGATTTAAAATAAACTTTGTAGAGCAAGCTTTGATCATGCATTTGAGGCTCTATGAGCTGTGAGCATTACAGCCATACTCATGGATTGGAATTTGACTGCTCCTCCAAAGAAAATGGTGTCCTGGAGTCACTTGTAATGAGGCACTCCCAGGGCAGTCCTGATGGCACACGGAGTGTGTAAAAGCCCAGCTGGGAAGCTAAGGGCCAGCCAGCCCCCCAAAGCCACTTTGTCTTGGGGATGTTTGAGCTAGGCCTAATGTGTTGTGGAGCTTGTAACACCGAAGTGCTCCGGGGAGAACGGAAAGGAACAGTCTCTGACACACCATTCCTCATCTAATTCCCTCAGGAGTGGGATGGTGCCAGAGCTGGCCAGAGTAATTAAGCACACCATCTGGGCCTCCAAATCTCATGTACGAATAGACTAAGCCTGCATCTAGTTAACCCTTCGGCAACCAGTCATACACTGAGAGAAGTTACACACTAGGATGAGCAAATATTTGGAGTAGGCACAGGGGGCGCAGCTGTAGAGCCTCACACAGGCACACTCAGCACCACCATGCTGAATTAGACATTCTTCAATCCAGCCATGGGAAGGAGGAAGTGATCCAAGGATGGACACAGGGTGCCATCTGAAAATGATCAGCCACAACACTAAAAACAATGGTTGTGATCTTTCAGACCTGTCTGTAAAGGCAGTCAACCCTTTCCACAGAGTGAAATTTAAAAAACCAACAAAAGCGACCCTGTCAGCAAGAGCTGGGGACTGGCCAGATCACAGCTGCTTCTACTGAAGGCTTTCCGAGGTTCAAATGTTGCAAGTCAGGAGAGGAGCCAGTGTCCACATGGTGCACTGCAGATAGAAAGCAGCAGAAGTCCTCACAAGAGAAACCCTGAGTAAAGGCAGCAAACGGGCCTCTCCTTGGACAGAGATCATTAGAAGAAAAAAAACCTTGGGGGCTTCTGAAGACGCTTTGAAAACTCTCACTGTATTCTATTTCACTGTAGTCAGAGAAATAAAATTTGGTTTAATTAACTTAGGCAGAAATTAGGTTACAGCATATCTTCTCTCAATTTATTTTATTCAACTTCCAATCCTAAAAAGTCCTAAAGGGCCAAACTTCAGGTGGCCACAGAAGAAGCAGCATACATCACCCAGATAATAAAGGCGGTCATCAGGAGAACCTCAGCTAGAGAGAGCAGAGGTGCTGAAAGATTTGTTTACGAAAGAAAATACATTTGATCACTGTGAGATTTTCACAATGACTGGATTCAAGAAAATAGAGAAGGCAGAGATACTGTACATCTCAGATTACGCAGAGATTCACAACTGAGGATATGACATTGGTCACGTTAAGAGACTATGGAAACACTAGACAGGTAACATTCAGAATTGAGGAGAGAAAGATTAAGTTCTGGCATAAAACTCTAGAGAGTCCAATCTGTGATGTGAACTGTTCTTAAACGTGCAAATACTGCAGTTCATTCCAGCAGTAACAGGCCAACTCAGTTAAGAAAAATACCTGTTAAGCCCTGCCTGAGTCACAACCATTTGCTTCACCTTCAAAAATGCTTCACTGAAAAGCACTTTGGCGCTGCACAAAAACACAAGCATCCCTGGGGAAAGTGAGGCACATGATAAGCATAAAGAGCTCTGAACCAGCTGAGAAAGCCCACTGTCCTCTCTCTGCCTACCTTCAGACATGGAGCAATGGACATGCAGAGAAAAGGAAGCTGACCAGTTCATAAATGCACTCATGACGTCTCCAGGCTATGTCATACAACTTTCTGGCTAATCAAATATTCCTCAGTGATTCTGGAAATGGTAAATTGTAGTAAAATACAATTTATGGTCTGTTGCCAGGCCGTGTATTCAAGCAGCTTTGGAAGCCAGGGAGCAGCTCCCTCCAAGGATCTCGAGGAGCACAGCCTACATATGCAAAAGAAGGAGAGCAGGAACACCATCTTGTTTCCTTCTTTTACTGCCAAGCCACACAAAAAATGCATTGCTTTATTTTAATAAGCCATGAAGCTGCATTTTATTCCTTTACAGTCTGTTTCCTTAATATGTGCTTTGCAGTCTTTGACATGCTTGAGCGCCTTGATGAAAGCAAAGAGCAAAGAAGGAAAACATGGAGCTGTGAGCAAGGGAACCAATAAATGATGTGCAGTGGCAGACACTTCTGAGGTTGCAAGGAAAAGGTACAGCCTAATGGATAAAGCAAATAAGGGGCAGAAATGTGCATTCTTCTCCATTTTGCTACTGGCTTCCAAAGTGGTTACGGAGCATGCCATCTCCTTCACCTGTTAAAGGAGAACAAAAATGCTAACTTACCACAGGGAAGAATAAAGATGAGCAATCTCATGTCTTTGGAGAGTGCTTTGAGAACTCGAAAGGGAAGGTATTATAAAACACCATGTCATTGTTTTCCACAAAGGATAGTACAGATGCATTTGAATGGGAACCGCTATCCATGTACATTGCCTTCATGTGGTACATCCATGGCATGCCAGGTTCTGTTTAGATCTATGTTTTATTTCAGTAACATGAGAAGGGAGATTTAGTGGTAGCACAGGAGGAACAAATGAAATCCCAAGGCCTTTCTTCATTGCCAGATCTTCCTCTGTAAGTCCTATTTATTGCATTTTCCCTGCAGCAACAAAACCACAGCAGCACTAGCTATTACTGTTTCCATATACAAACCATATTAGACAGAATATACAATATTAGCTGTCAAATATTATCCTTCCCTCTGCCACCCACTCCTTAATATACAGCCACTGATGTGAGAAAATTAAAATTTAGGTATTTGGAAGGGGGGCATCTCTTCAGGCAGGGATATTATCTGCAGGGCATGCCAGGAAGAAACTCAGAATTGAAAAGGAAAGATAAAAGGGCAAAATCTGAAGAATTTTCCGTGGAGATGACTGTGCTTGAATTTTCTAAGGTACGTGCTGTTACACTGCTACCAACCGCCTCTTTCAAAAGATGTGAAAAGCTGTGATCTTTATCTGTATTCCTGCAAGAAACTGATTGTTCAAACCATGCACAATTAAAAACAAATTTTTGTTTTCCAACAAAACATAATGATACATTTTGCTTTTACATAAGTGTTTTCAGCCTGGGATCTCAAAATAATTTTGACTTTTATTATCCTCATTGTAATACAGCAAAAAGCTGCAGTTCCTTTTTATCAACAGGATGACTGAGGCACAAAGATGTTGTGCAAGCAGGTTATGGTCACAGAGGACAGTTGCAGGATTAGGAGTGGAATCCAAGTCACCTGACTCACAGAGCCATGAAAAAATAGGACCTCATTCCTCATCCTCCATGTGTTTAGCCTAAATCAATCAGATCCCCCAGCCCTGTCTGCTGCCACAAATATGCCAGTTCCAATGCAAGCACAGCTCACCTTGGACGCACACACACCTCAAAGCAAGCACAACACACCCACCCCGCCCCTCCTTGTGCACAACCACTTGCTGAGAATTTCCCAAGGACAAGTGAAGGACCCAAACAGTGCCACCACCACCTGCAGCAAAGAGAGGCACAGGATCACCTCTGGCTTCTCAAAGATGTTCCGTACCACGCATCAAAAGGAAGACCAAGCTGAACCGATGGCCCCTGCAATCCTGGTGAAGCTCTTCCTTGTACAGCACAATACTAAGAGTTTATTTAAAAAGAAAACCAGACTGTCCTGGCACCACGCAGAGCTGTTCACTGGGCCTTGCAGAATGCCACCAGATCAAAATGGTGGCACTGTAAAGTCCCTTTTGCAGTGATGTACAGAACATAGATGGCACAAGGCAGCAAGGCATCAGAATCTATCCCCCACCCACTTTCCCTGAAGATAAATCTGTTGTCAGCCACTGAGAATCCTCTCACCTCTAAAGCTACCAAAAAAAAGAAAAAGTAGTCTGGCTAGTGACTTGCAGTCACTCCTTTCAGTCCTGTACATGTTCATCCTTCCACAAATACCAGATCACATGGGAAGGAAAAAGCTGATACCTTCAAAATGCAAAGCTTGTGTACACGAACACACACAGTGAAAGACACCTCTGGTTGTGCTGACAGCTTTGACACTCTCCCAAATTGCTTCTGCAAATGCAATTGTTCATCTTCTGTCAAAACACAAGGAAATAAGTTTGCTCTTTGGTGGCAGTTTCTTAATGGGGAAGAGGAATTAGCATCAGTCTTCAATACAAAATGAAGGTCCACTTCATCATCACAGTCAATTCCATGCAGGACTATGGGGCCTAAGCATCCACCTGCTCTCAACCAGCCTCGGGAAGGAGGGAAGGAGGGAAGGAGGGAAGGAGGGAAGGCAGAAACTACGTCAAGCAGACATTATTTCAGGTGACCCTTCCACTCTACTGGGATTATGTCACTGCTGGTATTTCTACAGCAGACTGGACTACAGTTCTACTGTGGGAATAAAATAGAATGTTTAGTGAGCTATAAGGGACAATCTAATATTTAGTATCTTAACCACCCATCCAGATAGCATCAGTGTCAAGATTATTTTCATCTTGGGAATATTAAATTGGAAGGAACTTCAAGCACTAGATTCAGGTTCATGAAGGGCCAACATGTGACACCCCCTGGGTTAAAAACTTACAAATGTAAACATAAATCAGTGCTGTTAAAACTAGATGAAGTTAACCTTTAGTTTTACCGATAACTCATAACAAAAATAGACGTAAAGTTTTAAAAGGAAATCTTCATTTAGAAATGAAGTTTTCTTCAAGACTTCTGTGGGAGAAAAAAGAAAAAAAACCCTTTAATTTATAAAGTAATGCTTACAGGAGTTTCCACTAACTTATGATGCTATTAAACTTGCTTAATTTGCTTACCAAGGCATCTGTTTATGGAGGTTTTTTAGGGGGTGGAGGGGGAGAAGAGTTTGTTTGTCTAGGGGTTTTTTGTATTTTGTTTTTTAGATTTTTTTTTTTTCTAAATAAGCTGCAGGATGCTGTGGTATGGGCAGAAGCAGCACCTTTAGTTACTGGAAAGTTGCTGCCTGTCCATAAAGCCTTTGCATGAGCCAGCCATCAGAGGGAAGTACTCTGCTTCAGGAATGTGCAGAATCTGGCATTTTCCCTTGTTGAACTCCATCTGATTGCCCAGTCCCCGAATTTGTCAAAGTCTCTCTGCAGGGCCTCCCTGCTCTCCAGGGAGTCAACAGCTCCTCCCAGTTTCGTATTGTCTGCAAACTTGCTCAGTATCCCTTCCAGCCCTGCACCCAAGTCATTAATGAAGACGTTGAAGAGCACAGGGCCGAGGATGGAGCCCTGCAGAGGCTCACTGGTGACAGGTCCCCGGTCTGATGTCCCCCCACTCACAGCAGCCCTTTGTGCCTGACCTGTGAGCCAGCTGCTCACCCATTGCATGGTGCGTTTATCCAGCTGTGCGCTCACACACAGCATCCGGCCACTGCACAGGAGGAGGAACACGGCACAGCCTGGGCCAACCAGGCAGTAATTCCCCCCAAGCAACAACGAAACCCTTTTCCTCCTGGAGACAATACCAGTACTTCCACTCGAAGAAGTATCACAAGGGGAAGCGGATCCAGTATTAGCAGGCTCATCTCTGCAAAACAGGGGGGGGACCTGCCAGGAACACATGAACTGGGGACAGAGGGAATTAAGACATAAGGTGCAGCTACAAGTCACAGCACGGGTATTTCCCCAGCAATATCTGGTGTGGTTACAGCCCTGGGTTGCTCAGTTTTAAGTAGCTATATTTTACATTTTCCTGCAAATAATTTTTTTGATACCTCTGTCCATTTCCCACAGTTATACAGCACTTTACACTGTAAGATGCCAGCATAACAAGTGACACCAACGCCTTCAAGAAAGCTTCCCTGATGTTTTTTACTCCATGTACAGTGCCTGAATATCATAATAATAAGTGCTTTGCAAAGGGCAATAAATAGAATCTACAGATTTTGACACCTGCTACTCTAACAGGCACTTTTCAAAGATGAGGAACAACAAAATGTTCAGTAAATTTCCAGTGTCTGAAAACCTAATTCCCTAAAACAGAACCTGATGTAAAAAAGGCATATATTTTTGACAGCTATTATCACTCACAAATCCCTTCTTTTGACCAAGGCAAAGACACTGAGCTAATGGATTTTTTATAAGATATATTTTCACTAAAAGGTTTTCTTGTGACAATTTCAAAGCCATTACAGGTGCAAAGTCCCTTACAGAAATTACTAGTCTAGACTAAAAGACTCAATTCTTAAGCTCAATCATTATTCACTATTTTTTTAAGCATCACTCTCTATTTATGCACCAACAAAAATGAAATTAAATGCTTTATAAAATATTCAAAGGCTTGTAAAAATCACAAAATGAAGACATTTTGACTTAAGCAATGGTTAACATTTCTAAATGTCAACAAAGTATTTATTCATCCATAACACATGGATAACATCTTGGGACAAACAAGCAGTGATATTTTCTCAGGCATCAGTCACAAAGTACAATACTAATCTAACTTGGGACTAAGTACTAATGTACTCGACACAACAAAGCAAAGCACCACCCACAAATTGCGCAGCTCTTATAACTGCTTTCATCCTTGTTCTGTCAGGCATCGCATGGGACAGTTTCAGAGGCAGGACCAAAATTAAGGAATATTTAAAGCTGGCCTGTGTGTAGGAAAATTCCTCCCTGGCGTGCCAGGTGATCCTGATATGCCAGCTGAAACAAAAAACTTCCACTCCTCATTGCAGAGGAAAAAAAAATAACAATGACAAAAAAAGCACCTATAATATTGACCCCTGTACCACACCAGCTGCTGACCAGCAGTGCAGTGACCCATGAGGTCACCACTGAAGTTTTAGGAACCAGCCATCAGATCTGCACATTACCAAGACAGCTCCTGACACGTCCACAAGCTATGGTTGTGTGGTTGCCTTCAGACTCCGGTGGAAACTGATGACTCTTTTTTGTAATTTTCGTCACAGATAGGAAGAACAGTGACTTCCTTTGAAAAAATCAAGGGTGTGAAACTGGAGAACAAATATGATCTGGTTCAATTCAAGCCCCAGGAAATAAATAGCTAAGGAGTTCATAAACTGCATTCTGCCCATGGAATGAACATATTCTTATTACGAGGGAAAAGTACCTTTCATCACAGCTCAGAACCCTGAAAGTAACATGTAAAGGGATAACCACCTCAGTTTAGAGCTCTCTTTTTATTGTTTTATGAACTATGGGGGTTTTTTTAGATGCATTTACATTTTACAAGGTATTTTCCTGTTGATTTCTTACATGTGAAGTCTGGTTATTTTCTGGAAGATGTTATAAAGACTTGAGGAAATGTGAAAGGTTATTTATCTAAAGCCAGGGAAACTGTAAGAGTCATTAGTGGATAGGATTGCAATCAGGCTATTTAGAAGTTTGGGGAATTGGGCAGTTGTAGTTATGATGTGTGGGTTCAGCTGTGTGAAGAAGGCTGCTTGCATATTATCTTACTTTCTAATATCAATTATACAGCATTTGAATGAGAATAACCTATTTTTGAAGATTCTGCATCTTCATTCAGTTGTATAAAGCAGTTATAAGCTTCTGCTGGTCCACCAGGTCATGCGCTTGATTCTGACACAGGCTGAACTCTGGACATGCACCAGTGTCCTTCAAGAAGATCAGAAATATAATTTCTCATATTTTCAGAACTGCTTTGAACTATCACAGGCAAGCTTGAACATTCTATTGTCAGTAGACCCAAAAGGTTTGTAGGACAGTCAAAAAGCAGCACTGCACAGGAAGGACACAGTAACAGCCACTGAACATTTGCCTCAGCATTGCCAACATCAAGAGATGCCAAAAGGCTAATATCACCCAAGATCACAGATATTACATCTGATGCAAAACTTGACCAGGTGATAAAAAGAAGTATCTATGCTACAACATAGGATTTAGGCTATCCCTACTTTCCAAAATCTTTATAATTGCTTCTTCCTGAGTGCCTGCATTTTGTCTGCAATGAAGGAAGTCCTTTCTCAAGCCTTAAACCAATTGAAGGAAGCTTTTTGGTTTGGATCTGTCTTGCTTACTCAGCATTACAACCGTAGGCATTTGTAAGGCACAAGTTTAAATAAACTATATCTTTTCTGAACAGCAGTTTTCTAATGACCTTGCTTTCCCCACTAGAGACCTTACACACAGCTCAGCATTTAGTAGAGGAAGCAAGTCCATGAGTACAACTCTCTAAAAATCACAGCTCTGTGATGAACCACAGACACACAGTACAGAATAGGAAGAATGATGTTGGGATATACAACAGAACAGAGCTTCAAAGCTTTTTGGCTGTGTAGGTAAAATGTACATTTTGAGCAACAACAGAGAAGGTTTGGGGTTGGGGAGTGAGAAGCAGTGGATGCCAGAGGGGTGAAGAAGGCTGGGAATGAGATGAAAGCTCTTTGGACATAGTGAACCCAGGGGCCAAGAGAGAATAAAGGAGTTTCAGGAAATCCCTTTATTTGTACACATTCTGCTCTTCCCCTTGGCCCTCTTCCCCTGTCCCCATCCTCTGGGACACAGCAACCTTTTTAGTTTAACCTGAGACTCCCTAACCTTCTGCTTGCAACCCACTTGTACCATAAAGTCACTTCCTCCAACCTTGTTCCCCACACAAATCTCTTTTCACTCTCTCCTTCTAGAAAGTGCTTGAGAGAAGGAAAGGGCAGGGCTGGCCATCCCTCCACTCTTGCATATAGGGCAGAGAAAGGGCAGGATCAGGAGAGACGGAGTCTCCAGAGGGCAGGAATTCTGCTCCACTCATGCCAGGAGTGGGGCAGGAGCAGAGGTGAGGGCTGTGATTTTTTGCTATTATGAGACACAACCTCTCAGAGCAGTTGTCGTCCCAACTCCCGCTGTCCCTTCCCTGGCTTCCTGAACAGCCTGCCTGAACCAGCACAGCTCTGCTTATGCAGTGGCCTCTTAGAGCAAAGGGTCTGCTCTGCTTTGGGGCTGGTGGAGCAGACTGCCAGGAAGGGGACCAGCCTGGTGACAGAGGGCTAGAAGATGCCACTGGAATAAAGTACGGCAAGGCAGGGGCTGGAGGCACAGAGCCAGGAGGAGCTCCTAAAAGGCATTGCAAAGTAGAGGCAGGGGCAGGATGGGAGAGCTCCTCACCATTCCTCGAGAAAATCAGGCCAGCTGCCATCTCAGCCAGCCTGTCCTCTGCCCTGGGTCAGCTCTGGACAGGCTGACTCTGACAGCCTGGTTCACTACAGATTCGTAACACTCGGGCTTTGAGGGAAATGCTGCTTCTGCAAAGCACCCCATGGTGCTGGGTGGGCCTAATGCCAAGCACAGGTTGTCAGGTAAATTCCAACCACTGGGCTCAAGAAGTAACATATCCTGAAAGAATGCCAAGCCAGAGGCATCTTCACAATGGGGACTACACAGCGCAGGAGATAAATGGACAACATACTGAAACACAATAAATCCAACAAACTGCAGCTGGACTACAAGTAACTTATTGGAAAACAGCTATTTACTGCTCTGATTGAGCCTGGCCAAACAGTGCTGTGAAGCAAACCCTGCCTGAGAAAAAGATACATAAACAGAGCTTGCTGTGAGAAATGAAAAGGCAAGAAAGGGTAGAAAGAAGATAGGTAACTTCCAGAAGCTCTTCCAAGTTTTTTGTGTGTCTAGAGAGAAAATATCAAGTGCCATATTCCAGAGCTGGGGGCTAGGGATCAACTGCCATCTTATCACAGAGTAGCTGGCACCAGCCATTCTGTCACATTAGCTTTTAACTGCTCCTTCCAGCTCTACAATTGATTTGTTTTATGAGATTGTGTGAAATGTCTAAACTATATGGGACTCAGTTTCCTTAGCTCCAAAATACAGCAGTTGTTTCTCTTTTTCACTGGGACTTGGAATTTCTGTCACTCTGCTCCCCCAGCTCTACCCTCATGAATACATGTGGCAGCTTAAGCCCTAACTGCTACGCTCTGATGAAAGTTCAAGACTTCTGTTCATGCTGCTATTGACAAAATGGGAAGAGAGGGCAGAAAAAATGAGAGAAAGCAGATGCTCTCAAAGTGAGCCAGTCTGGGAGATGCTCCCACTGCTCATGGCCCCTGGGTGACCATCTTCAGGAAGGGAGAACACAAGTAGTGGAAGAGGAGAAGGAAACCAAAGGAGAAGAGAAGAGAAGACTTAAGACAGATGTTGAAAGACAAGGAAAAAGAAGAAAAAGAATTAACAGAGAAGGGGGAGTTATCTACTGAATAGAAAGTAAGAGTGTGGCCATCCTACTCCATGTCAGTGCATTTACCACGAGCATCTGTGAAGTGTGTGCGGGTCATTTTTAATACGGATGGTACTGCCCTTAAAGGGATATGTGTCTTAAAAGGACTGAGCACAAGACAAAAATAATTCACAGTTTCAGTACTAGTTCTCTGGATGCCCCTGAGCTAACCACGTCACTTTTGTGCCTCAACCTTTGTACCAAATGGAGAAAATCCCATTATACTCACAAGGGATTAGTGAGCCCAAATTCAACTTTTTGTTTCCCAGGAACCTGGAAGCCAGTTCTTGGCTTTAAACTTGTTTCAGAACAGCAAAAATGAGTTGACCTGTACTAAAAATCAAGAGACCTACTTTTTCCAGACTTAATACAGTCATACCATTAGATGGCCTGAAAATTAAACAGATTAGCCCTAGGTAGTGCTAACAGATGGCATGGCAGGGCACACACATGGCAGAGCAGCAAGGCATCACTTGGTCATCTCCCTGCTCTGCTGTTAAACTTGTGGTGCTCCAAAGTTGTATTCAGCAATGGGAATTGGCCCCAGTTTGCTCCACTGGCAAAGTCATCTTTGCCTGGGAATAGGACAAAGACTGCAGCCCTGTACTTGTCACACAAAATAACACATCTCAAAAGCCACTCTGGGACTCCTTGTTATGGCTCCTGCTAAAGGGACTGTAAAGTGAAATCAATTAATACCAGAAGCAGCAAAGAAACTCAAAGAGACAAGGAGCAATTAAAAATGCCAGCCAGAAAGGGGCAGGGAAGGAAAGAACAACTTAAGTCATCATTAAAGAGTTGCAAGCACACAAAGAAAGGAGTACAAGGCCCCTTCAAAAGGGGACTGCAGACAATTTTCCAAAACATCTGTTGAGAAGACACTGTATGTTGCTGGGGCAGCCCTTGAAGAAACAGTGCTAAAGGAAGGGAGCACCTTCCCACTAGCCAGGATGGCCCGGCAGTACAAGCAACAAATATTCAGAGCAAGCTTTGCAACTTCTCAATACCCCCCTGCAAACCCTCCCCTCCTCTCTACCTGCACCCCAGCAGAATAACGGAGCACAGGAAGCCCTGCCAGGGGCAGATTCATTACCAGCTTTCAGGGGAAGCACGATGAAAGGCTTTCACTTGTCTCTGAAGCAGCAGTACTGTGGGCATGTGGTACATAGGCAGTCCCCATGAGTGAAGTGCACCGATTTTCCCTTTGGAAAATGTTTTGCGCGTTGCCTGCAGCAGAGCAAGTGCACTGCCATCTCGTGGTGCTTCGGAGTGGCTCACGCCAGGTAAAAAGCCAGGCTAATCAACAAACGCAGAAATGGAGCTCATCATGCTGTATCTGTGCTGGGGCCCGAGCAGGCACACCCAGGACCGGGAGCAGCACTCCAGTGTGGGTGAACAGTAACACAATCCCTGCCATTCCCATAGACAGGGACTCAAGGTTCTAGGTCTCAAAAAGATCTAGTTCCCCTCGTTCAGACAACTCATGTTCAGACATGCACCTAAGCAAACACGGCTTCTATTTCACACAGAGATGCCACAAGGACCAGGACAAATGACACGAATTTGGGCAGCAACATGAGGTGGAAATACCTGACAAGGTAGGGCAGGCTGTATTTACCCCAGGTAGCAAGTGATGCTCTTCTCACTGCCCACCTACCATAAAAACTTGTGCTGCAGTGTGGCACAGCATTAAAGGCATCTCTAATCAATTCTGATTAAAGCCCAGGATCACATGCAAAATCCAAGCCCTAGAACTGCACACATACTGTGGAGAAACCTTTTTATTTTAAAGACAGCACCTTCCTCATCTGAGATTGTGAAGATCCAGGGAGTTCATATAAATCAGCAGCAAATAGGGAACAAAGACCTTGCGCATAAATAGCTCATCAGTACATAGAAAGACAGCTATGCAAAAGCAAAAGGAAGCAGACTTGTACATCTTATTAAATTTCATTCAGCAAAAGTAGTTTTAGGACACAGCGGTGGTTCCAAGGATTTCCTAGAACTACTTTTCCTCCTCAAGATCAGCACTGGATGAATGGGTGCACATATGCTTTGGTTATGCTCTGTTATTTTAAGCTACTGGAATGGTACTAAATCCCAAATTAACATGGCCTTAGAGACTCCATTTCACCTCCATACAGAAACCTGAATTCTGACTCTCACAATTAGCAAACGGAGCTCATTGCTGCCCCTAAGGTGAAAGCCTCACAAACCTTTACAGCCTACACAATGGCCAGTTCTGCTGCTGTGAAAACACAGCTGCCTGCTCAGCACCAACCCTTCCAGCCTCTGCCCTGCTGTGGGCCAGCAGACCTCCCTACCAGAGAGCAAAGGTAACATTAACTCCAGTTCTGTCATCAGTGAAGGTAAAAAAGCCAAGTCTCAAAAGCAGGAAAAGTTTTCTTTGGTTATCTGTGACTTGGCTATTAATTCTCCAGAAAACAAAAAAAATATCAACTCTGTCCCCACATTTCCTCCTTTTCCTGCATATGCCTAAACAATCTTTCCTAGGTAGATGCTACTTCCCCCCCCTCAGCCCAAACATGTCTCCAAGCAAGCTTTAGGGATAGGAAGAGTGAGCCCACTTGACTCTACAAAAGGCTGTATAGATGCATTGTCTCTTCACCCCTTCATACACCTTCTTCACTCTTAACTCTCATTAATATATTGATATAGTTACTGTTTCAATGTCAAATATCCACATGCCAGTAAAACAGTCATCAGTGAAAAATCTATGTAACTCAGTTTTGAAAAATCTCAAAAAAACAAACATGAAATAACAGGCAGTACATGTGTATGCTTAAAAAGGAAAATCCTAAACTAACATTTTAAAGGACCTTCTAAGAAGCCATAAATTTTTTGTCCCTTTTATAAAAGGGACAGAGACAAGAGAAAGAGAGCAAGAATTTTAAAATGGATGGAGGAATGCAACTGACCAAATTCCCTCAGTGCATACAGGAACACACCTGCACCCCCATACACACTGTGTGAGGGGTCTCCACGTGATCTTCAGCTTACCAGATAGAAAATGCTACACCAGCTCTCATATACAATACACTTCAAGGGTAAGGATTCCCTACATTTTGTGGGAATTCTGCTGGGAAGAGATGCAAAGCTTCATGTATCTCAAGGGTGCAAACAGTCGGCAGCAGGTTAGGAAAAAAAAAACCCATACAGCCTCTGAGCCTCAACAGGTTTGCAGCCAGAGGAGGGAAAAGAGAAAGCTGTAATGACTTTTCTTACAGTTATTCTCCTCCTTACTGAAAGCTATAAAAAGAACTCCAAAGGGAGGATGAGGATGGTGGCAAACATTGCCAAAGCTTACAGCCATTTTAGAAGGTGCCTAAATGAAGCTCAAGGCTCTAGCACCTCTCAGCAATAGCTTAAAAAATCTACAGAGTGCAATAAAGTGTAGAAAATAGAGCAAATCCTCTTCTGGATGCACCATCTGATCTTTTCTTACACACTGTCCCTCCACTTACATTTGCATACATGTGTGCTGTATTAAAAAATATATAGATGTACACAAAGGTTTAATATACACATATATACATAATGCTGAAATTAATTCAAAGCTTTAGTGAGAAATACTGTAGGAAAGTGAGAATACTATGAAGTTAAGTCAGGTAGAGCTTGTTTCAATATCTCTTACCAGAGAAAAATAGTTCAGATGACTCCCTACAGAAAGCAAGCCGAATGGACTATGTACAGGTTTTGTCAGGAGTTTAACCTAAGCACAACTCAGATTTACGGACCAAGTCTTCTGGTGACCTACAAGACACAGATTAGCCACTAACAACCCAGACATGTGCAAGATCTACAAGGTGGAGTTCCACTTCTGCAACCTTCAACGGCCTTTTGCTCATGGCACAGAGGAAGGACGTGATGCTGGAGTGAGGGCAGTGCCTTGCCCTAACAGGCTCTGTGGCTTTGCCCCTTGTGAAGGTTGGAGGATATGGAAAACACCTCAAGTAAATATGTCCCTTCATATTTAATAGTCAAAAAGGGAAGTGTGGAACAGACATAGCTTCAAGGAGAAGATTAAATGAATTTGTCTGCCTGGCAGCAGTTACACAGAAGGCTAAACTGATTTTTTTGTGTGTCTTGCTAGTTCATAGGCATGAAAGTAAATGTCTTGGTTTGGGGGCAGTAAGTGGCTGTAATCCTTTACTGAAAGTGGTTCCATTATGTGGGCTCAACATTTAATTTAGAACTGTCATGTTTGGGTGTGGGTCCTTACACCTTTTCCCTTGTTCATCTGATTAGCTATCCCAGGGAAAAACTGAGTGCAGAGATGGCAAAACAACACCAGTGCAGAGACCCACGTGTATGAGCAGCCCTGCCTTGACACAGCAAAGACACTTCCCCAGCTGTCACACCACTCACTGCCCCACTGCACCTCACATTGGCTGTGGGCCTCTCCAGTGATCTGGGCTGGGAGGATGATTCTGAAGAAAAATAAGCATTTCCCCCCCCCTCTGTGGGTCCTTATGAGGTAGAATCAGCTCCCTGATCCAAGTCACTGTACAGGCACCCACGGTTTGGTCTGGCAGCAGAGAGGAAGGAAAAGTGGCAGGAAACAGCACGCTACAGATAGAAACATGCACATCACAGGACTGCAAGTGACAACATCACGAACTGCAGTGTCTCTGTTCCATATGAAGTAGGCTTCATAGCCTACTTCCAAAACTTTATGCTATCATATATTCTCTATATGCTCCACGATAAAAAAGGTCTTTTTTAGAACAATACAAAGAGCTTTCTAAAGTGCTGCTAGGACTGTGTTACTCATTTTTTTCAGCACAAGCACCAGGTGCCTTAGTTACAACCACCCCAACCACAGAGTGTTCAGAGGGAGCTGTTAAAACTAGGGGGGAAAGAAAATAAAAAAAGGGACACAAAAATAGCTTTCATATCTAAAAATATCTTAACTCTTATCTCAGACCTTCTGAAAGCTGTAGGAGAGAGTTTTTCCCACAGGGAAAAGAGGGTGACTTCCCACACACAACTCGCATCTCAAGCTTTGCATGGCTGCAAGTTACCTGACTTGCACCATATCCTATCATTTTGTCCAAAGGTTCAAGCACAAAACCATTCTAGGCCATGTTAACTACCTGGCAGAAAAAAAACAATATCATGGTAGGAGAGGAAGCATTACTCTGCCAGGCTGATTATTTTTTATTTAGTGTCAGTATTGAATTTTTTTTTAAGATACTGGAATACACTCAGAAAAAATAAATTACAGAACAGAAGCCAGCTGACATACGTATTTAATTGGTATCACATGACTTCTCAGTTTAATATCACCTCTACATCTGTGAGGGGACATTCATGTGCATCTGATCTACAACTGCTGCCAAGAAACGTTGAAAGAGTAATTTTCTCTGTTTATGTATGTCCTGTGTTGTGTTATCTTTTCCAGCTCCAAAACAAGCAGAGGGAGCATCTGTTAACTGGAAAAAAAAAAACAAAAACCCAAAACAATTCCCAGGGCAGAGGAGACATTATCCAACTTTGTGCAGGTGTCTCGATGCATTATAGCCAGGTTAATTTTACACCTATTGGAAACAAAGAGTTATGGAAAAAGATTTTAAGTGACACTCATATAATGCATTTCCATCCCACATATACTTCATGGCATAATGGCAAAGGACAGGAATATTATTTATATCCCTCAAGAAAATTGACAAATATGAGAAAATATTTTACCAATACAAAATAAAAAACAAAGTAAAATCTTAGTTTTCAAGCCAAAAATCTGGCTCCACCTATTAGCTCATTCAGAGTTAGTTATACAGGTGTTTCAAAGTTCCCTTTACATCCAAGAGCCAGAATTTCACTAGGGCTCATAAAGCTGCTCTTTGGAGCTTTTCTCTCTGACTGTCCAGACATAATCCAAAATTCAGTCTCAAGTGCTGCATTTTTACCATCACTGCGCATTACTACATTCATGTAGGTAAGAAATCAGACTGAAGAATATGCTAGCAGTTTACCACTGGGATTAAACTGACTCTTATTTTTGTTCTTTTAAGACTGTGTTGCTTGGGGGGTGGGGGGGGGAAGAAACCAGCACTGCTGCCTCTATTGGTTTTTTCTCCTTTAAACAGTTAATAAACACAGCTCTATTTCCCTGTTCTTTCAAAGCCTTAGATACCAATGTAATTCCAGTTTGGTTTCGGCTATGTCCATACATAAGCATTACTGTCTGTTCCTTGGACTTTCTGAAGTACCTGTGACAGTAGAAGAGCAATGATAACTTTGATGGAAAAGGCAGGTTTTTGTTAAAGCAACTGATAGAAACACCAAGATGCAGTCAGGCACACAACCCCTTCTCCAAGGGAGAGACATGACCTCTTCCTAAAAACATCATCTCTTCTTGCAAGAGCTGATGCAATTATATCCTCAAACCATCATGCCTAAAATAACGCTATCAAGAGTATTTAGGTGCTGTTCATAGATTACACTCAGATCACATTCACATAGGACTGCTTATGGTTAAGCACTTGCTTCTGCCTTTATATGCACAGCTAGATTTTTCCAGCTTCCCTTTAGGGAAGTTTTCGATGAAATGGCAGATCCTGCAGTGAAACATGAAAGCAGCAAAACTTGGATCTCTTCGTGGTGTACCACTGGAAGCTTTCACAGAGGATGCTTCCCACTGTCACGCTTCATGCGCTGCCCCTGCGTGATGATGGGCTGTGTTTGTCTCTCACAGGTTCATAACTGGGCTCTATCTGCTGCAACACACTCAACAACTGCAGCTTTCTGCCAAGTCCTGGCAGGCTTTGAGACCACAGAGCTCCCCCTTGCACACAGGACAAGGCTCATCACACCACCCACCCATTTCATAAGCAGAGCTACAACTTCAAGTTGAAGTTAGTGCTTTCCTGGAAACTACGAAGTGTTAAAGTTCTTCAGTCTTTGAGCTCCCTCAGCAGAAGAAAAGTGCATCACCACCAAATGCTGTTTCTATTCAACAAAATAAGAACAGACTTTTTAAATGTTATTTTTACAAGTCTGCCGCTATGAAAAATGTATTGAGCAAATTTTTTAGATATTTAGATATTTGAATATTTAGAGCAAATTTAGGTCTCCAGCTCTGACCAACATCCTAGAGAGCTGTGCTTACATACCTGACAGCAGAATTCAGTCCCTACAATTCAGAAGCAGGCCTAGATCAAAATACAGAGTTAAAATATAGGGTTTGAACCTAAGACATGCTCTTAGAGACATATTTCTTTGGTAATAACTCAAATGTCAGAAAATGAAACTGAACCAAGTTCATAAATATTTAAAATTATTTAGTGCTAGAGATTTATGTCTAATCAACTCAGAAAATAACTACAGTTTATGGACTTTCTCATATACATTCACTCAGCAGACTGGAATTCTGCTTCAGGTTGAACTTCTTTTCATTCTGCTCGTCCTTCCCCAGTTATGTTCATCTACACTTCTGCATTATTTACAGGACCTTCATTTACATAGTATTTAGGTACCTTGTAATAACATCAGTCAGGGAAGCAGCATTTATCCCAATTCTACACAAAACAGCTGAGGTGCTGCAGTTACATGGATTGCACACAGCCACATCAGCAGGCATCAGTGATGAAATCTGGAACTTGAGACTAAAATCAAGCCTGCACACTGCCTCTCCTTCCAGCTCATTTCTAGGAAAGTAATTCTTTTTTATGATCCTGGTTCCCTGGGATCCTGATTGTCAGCAAGGTTATGTTATCAGCATGGTTTAAAATGCAGTGGATCTGATAGCAACGATATCTGTCCAGCTTACCAAGTGGTAGCGATTGACACCCATTATCTCAGGGCTGAACAGAAGCTGAAGTTCCTCATCCTTGAAAATTAAACAAAATTATGGAATCAGCAGCTGGACCCTATATTTCTACTACACCACTATTTTCTTTCAACAAAGGTCAAAGCCTATCCCACTGAAAAAGAAGGAACAGACACCCCACTTTCAGAATGCCCAGATTGCTGCACTGGTTTGCTGGAGTGATGGAAGAGAAATGAAGGATTAAGAGACTGACTTCCCATTGCTAAACCAGTGAGTTGGCAGAGGAATCAACCCTATCCAATCCCATCATAAGGAACGTGCCAGGGACACAAGGAGTTGCGCTAGAAGTGGCTTCTAGGGTGAAAGAGATACAATAACCCCAGAGCAGCTTCTAGGACTACCCCAACTCCTGCCAGGCTACCAAATCATTTTTCCCTGCTATTTCCTGGTTGAAGCTTGTGTGCTGCACTCTTTCAATTCACCAGTGACTTTGGTAGGAGTGAAGCTGATCGCTGGCACAGCACTGCCTGCTTTCAGCAGCGGCAAACACAAGGACCACAGATGGCTGCAATAGCTCCAACAGGGACGTGGCAGTGCATGGTACCTCTTGCAGAGAGCGTTAATGAGCGTGACAGGGAGTGGGGCTGCAGCACAGCAAAACGAGATTTTGTCCAGAGAAATCCCCCACGGTCCACAGGTGTCAGTGCTGAAGGAAGTAGCTCAGAGGCATGAACCCAATCCCTTTATGCTGCCAGATGTTACCTAAACAGAGATGTAATAGGCAGCATGGAGGTTTTGGGGGTTTTTTTTAATGAATAGAAACAATTAATCAAGCAACCCTCTCCTAGGTGCTTCCTATAAGCACTTCCAGTGCTTGCTGTGTTGCCCTTTTTGGCATGGATAAGACCCCCTCTGAACATTGCATGGTACTAGCAGGGAGGTGGTGGGCATGCTAGCAGCTCAGCTGGGAGAGAGGAGAACCAGCAGAGAAGCAGGAACTGCTCCAGCACACAAGCCATGGCAGAACAGAGGGCTATATCTCCTCAGAAATCATATTCATTTCCTCTCCACTTTTTAAGCAGAGACTTGCATGAAGGAGGGTAATTGCTGTTTTACACCACTTTCAGTACTGTCAGATAAAAAGAGATAATAAACGCATTTTCCTCCTCTCCTCTTTATTCCCTGACTCACTCTTCCTTGCTGTCTCCTGCACTCTGACACTCCATCCTTTGCAACCAATTTTCACTCCCTTCACTGATTATTTTTAGCTTGTGCTACTGAATCTGTCCTTCCATCTCTTTTTTGCACTGTCCTTTACCCTCTATCTCACTCTACATAGTCACTGGCTCCTTTTCTGTCCTTTGCCGTCCTTCCCTCCTCTTATCTCTGTTTTACCCCTACACTGCACAGAAGTACAAGTCCTATCCTCTCTCATGCTTCTACTGGCCTTTCTAGGAGATGCTCTTAAAAATGAAGGATACACATAATTATCTAAGCAAATTAAGAAAACAACCTAGGACCCTTTTGGTAGGTGAGTCACCTCCTCTCATTCAGTAGTGTGCTGAACACTGCAGAGTGACCCAGATGTGGGAGACACTTCAAGGCCTGCCACTCTCCCACTATTTCACGTGCATCTGTAACACCGTAAGACATCAGCTAATCCACCACCTGACTAGAAAGCTGGGTCTTTACAGTGTTCTGGTAAACCTCTCCTTTGAAGCAAAATGCAAGAATTTCATTTCTGTTTCAAAACATTTCTTGCTTTTCATTATTAATAACATTTGGCATGCTATAGCCCTTAGGTAACTAATCCTTACAACCACTTCAGGTAGGGAAGCGTTATCATTTCAATTTTAGCATTACAGACACCCAGAGATAGCAACTGAGCTGGTAAAAACCACTGGAAGAGGAAAGTCAGAGGCAGGGAAGAAGGCAGAAATACCTACTTCCCAAAACCATTATTCCATCCTACTCTCTGGGGAAGAAGGTGGCACTAATAGCATCTCATTAGCATACGTGTAGGAAAGCTCAGTGGGAGGTATGGTTTGCTATACTCCCTTGGGGAAAGGCAAGAAGGTGACCTAGAAGAGGGATTGAAAGGCTCTGACAGGCCTGATATATGGCAATCTAGAAACAGCCTAATTGGAGGAGAAGGCTTAAGGGTAAATCCATCCCAGGGATAGCGAGAAGCTGAAACTCACCATTAAACTCAGAAATAGAAGCACTGGAGCATCACGCAGATGTGGCAGAGGCAGCAGGGGACAGACTTGCTCAGCTCCCAGCGTTTGGGAGCTCCTCAGTGCTGGCACAGCGCCTCAGGGAGGCACTTCTGCTGCCCCCGGTCCAAGGTGATGCTTCCAATGGGTTTTTCACTGCACTGTACCACGTGGAATGAATAAAATTCATATTGCTCAGGGGATCCAGTACTGTACCCCACCATACAATGCACATATCATCCTGGATTCAGGATAGTGCTGTATTATCTTGACCAGCTCAGAACGAAATCCCAGAAAAAGGTACAAAAACAAATCTGAAACAAAATCTGTGCAGCCCCTCTCAGCTCTTCAGAGCATCTGGTTGTTTATATATGCTATTACAGCTTGCTGGAAAGTATATAAAAAAAATTGCTTTAAAGTCGGAGCCTTTTAACTCAGCATTACTCAAATTATAAAAAAATATCTGTTGAAACATCTTTTTAAATAGATAATTGGATTTTTGACAAAAAGATGTGGAAAGCACTCTCTTTCCTTGAGGAAAAAAAAAAAGTTTTTGTTGGAGAAATAAATGCTGAAGACTTTTCAGCATCTACCTGAAGTTTGGGAGGTTTTGGGAGTCTGTAATTATAAAAGAGCAAGACACAAAAGGTTTTGCCTGAACACTATAAAAGAATTGCTGGGAAACACCAATGAGCTTTTTCTTTTTGTCAGGACTTTTAATGAAAAAAAACATTCTCCAATCACTCTTATTATTCATAGTTGGAGCAGTTATGACTTGATTCATTTAAACAAGCAGCTCCAGTTCATGCTTTCTCTCGTACGTGATGTTATACTACCCACTTGTTTTATTCATGCAAATAAGTTCTGTTCTACTACACTAACACAAAAATGAATAAACTGAATTCTGCCTTGCACATCAAAGCAACTATGAGCTAATCTATTTCCGATAACTTTCCTTCATGTCTTCCTGCAAAAAGCACTCACCTTGTATTTCTGAACAAAGGTTTGATTTAAAGGATTTTGCAACTGGATTGTATTTTAAGTAAATTCAATAGGAAAACCAAAGCAAGTAGAGAACACTACTGCTCTTTCCACGGATACTCTTCTATCTACAGATTCCCTCTTTACAGCTCTTTCATCCCCTATCTCATTGCTAACAACCTGTGTGGAACTGAGGAACAAAACCCTAGCATCAAATTTTTTATGAATAATAAGGGTTTGTTTTAAAAAAGGTAATCTTAGAGGTGCATTTCACACAAAATCAGCTCAAATGTGGTCTTTAGAAAGCTGGGGCAGAAGAATTTTTCTATTGAAGTGTATTTTTTAATAATTGTTTTCTTCTCCTTGCTAATGTAGTGCTTCTGGAAGTTGCCAGATTGCAAGCTCTAGAGGCACAAGTCCTATTTATTCACAAAATAGGTCAAAAATAGTCATTGAAGCAAACACTTTCCCACACACACATCTCAGCCAAGAATGCACTGGATTTTGTGCAGATTCAGTGGTGCCAGTTTTCTGTGCTCAGCTGCTAGCAAAGATTTGCTCTGCTTAATTGTGCTGTGGACATCTCCCTCCTGTGAACTATACCAGCATGTCAAATCTTTAAAGAGGCATCACATTGTAAAGGCTTTTCATCAATTTTTGACCTGATAATTTACCTTGAGGCTCTACTTCCTCTATGAACATAAAGGTACCCGTCTTTCACCCTCCACAATTCCAAAGCTGTCAGCAGTTTCTGAGTTGTTGGGGGTTTTGTACAAAAGAGGTTTACATAGAATAAAAGAAGACACCCTATTGCTCTTACTGGTGCACACGCCTTTAAACAGCGGAAGAAATGGTATGGTCATCTAGGAGCCCAAGTTTCTCTGTAAGAATTCTTAAGCACTAGTAGCATCCTCTGCAGCTGACAACAGAGACGACCTCCATTAGAAGATATTCAGTTCCATCAGTCCTCAAAACAATTCTGGCTAAACACAAAACTACCGCCCTGCTCATCCAGCAATCCACACTCACCTGCTCTGTCTCTTTTATAAACATGTACTGACATCCAGCAACTGTAAACTTGGCTTGGCTGTGAAATCACAGCAAGAAACAAAAGTGTAGAGGGAAAGAAGGCAGCTCTGTGTTTAAAAAGCCTATCTGAAAAAACAACAAAAAAAATACTAGCAATAAAGAAATTGAAAGGGAAGTGATAACATACCAGAAACTGTGTACTGTCCTTCAAAGAGCACATGTGTGAAATTGGGAAGCACTTTCTCTACCGAGATCATGTCAGTAACGAACACCCTCATCTGTACCATGACAAAAATGCAAAGCTTCTCTGCCTTCTGTGAGACAACCTGGGCCTCAACAAGTTGCAGGGAGTGAGGCAGGGATTAGAGAACAGCACAAGACCACTGTGGTGCTCTGCTCCTCTCCTTGGTGAGCTGTCAGTTTTTGAAGGTTGGTGAAAAGCCAGAAGGATCTCTCATGTTATTATAAAGGCCCAAAACAATTTACAATGAACAGGCTTGAATGAGGCACATAATTTTATCTTTTAAAGTAATGCCGTGAGCATGTCTTTTTCAACAGCAGCAACCAGAGCACCTGCCAAAAACTTTCAGAGAGATGACATGCTTTCTAGTTGCAAACAAGTAAAAAGATGGATAGTGCCCTTCGTGACATGACACTTTTATTCCTTAAGTAGTTCCTCCAGTACTGCTGACTCATAATTTAAAAGCCTCAAAAAGTGCAGCCATTCCAGGATCCTGCACCCAAGTACTCATGAGCCAAATCCAATATGCATGGCATACACATGCCCTTCCTGTTTCCACCAGCCAAATACAGGAGATCACTGTATTTTATTGGGGATGGGGGGGGCAGGGGGTGGAATCTGATTTTCAGAAAACATTTTTAATATTCCCACACATGGTGGGTGCCTCATACCTGCCACTCAGGTGGTACAGTTTTATTACCAGTTCTCTTTCCCAGCTTGCTAAAAACACCATGTAATGTCACTCTTCCCTCCTGATATCTTCTGAAGGATAAAGCTGCAACATGATATAAAAATCCAGCTCAAGCCTCCTCTTTATATTTCAATAAAAGGTTCAGGAGCCCTCTGCAGAACCCAGTTTCTGGGGTTTATCTCAAGGAAAGTTATCCCAAGCCCACTCCCTCTCTAAAACTCTCCCCCCTTTCACAGGCCAGTAGGACCCAGATAACCTCTCCTAGCAGTGTAAATACTTCCAACACGTACAGGATGATGATGAAAAACATTGCCAAGTAACTGTTGTTGTGTAGTTTAGCGTGGGTGAAAATTTGCTGAAGTCCCCAGTTTATTTACACAGCAGAAAGAGCTCCCGGGGTGGCAGCTTGCAAGCACAGTTAAAATGAACAAGAACTCATCTCAGCTGTGACCAGGAGGGAGCTTACCTGCCAGACTGAGACCAGCACGGTCTCCTGATTGATTCAGCTCTTGGCCTCCCTTCTCAGGCTGCTGCAAGGTGCCAACTGCATAGGTAGCTGTGTGAAACAGTTGTGAAGCTCACAGAAGGAGCAGGGAGAATGCCTGTCTCTCCACACTGAGGCACTTGCTCTTCCTGTCTGAGCACAGGGTAAGACTCAGATATGTTCTCACCAACAGCATTTCTACATCAATCTTAAGACACCCATTTAAGGGCACTACAACTTGAGTAGACAGAAATTGTGTGTAAGGTGTCAACACACATGTGATGAAAGTTAGAGATACCATCCATGTCTCAGAATATCCACTTGCATTGACTTCCCCAGTTCTCAGTGCAGAAAAGTGTTTATAGTTAACATTAATAACAACCAAATGTTTATATTCACCTCTTGCATACATGGGACTTATAGGCAACATGAGTTTGCCCTTAGTCCCATCTATATGCAAGTGTATGTGCTACAGATATAAGGGAGAGAGTAAGCAAAGGTAACTGCAAAGAGACAGAGTCTATCAGGAATGAAAACACAAGGCTGTAGTCCCTGGAGCAGGAATAGCATTTATTATCTACACTTCAACTTGGGTAATCACACCACATGGAAGGAAAAGGTCAGTGCCTTTGAGTTCTTGCTTGAAACAATAAAATAACAGCACCACAGTCCTGTGATGAGCAGAGCACTGAGGACCAAACATCAAAAAGGCTCTTGGTGTGACTGTCATCCCTCAAACTAGAGGGGATTTAAGACTCAAGAGGATCTGCTACAGCAGAAGTGCAAGAAGAGAGGCAGCCTCACTCTGCATGGAATAGTTAAGCTCAGTGGGAAAAACAAACCCCTCATCTGGAAGATGGGACATGAACTGTGAGGAGAAAAACCCAAGTTAATATTCTTAGATATCAGTACGGTTCTGCTGTCACTGCCCTAGGAGAAAACAAATGAAAATACTTGTAGGATGTACTGAAGAATAAAAAAAAAGAGAATCTCTCCTGTAGAACACTTATGGCATAGGAAAAGGTAGACAACTGCAACACAAGGAGATCACTGGGAACTGGAGAAGGGTTTATCCAGACATTTTAAGGTTCTTGCCACTGTGAGAGAGGCAACATCAGCCTGTGCCCAGAACCCCTGAGATTGTAGCTAAAAATTTCTCCCTGAATAGACCAGAAATGCCTCAGCCAGACTGTTTTTTAAGAACACTCAACCCCCACACACACTTCCAAACTTGAACTGATATGTGTGGATAAGGAGCTATACTTCTAAATTTATCTCTAGCCACTTAACTAATTCCAAATAAAACACCTTTGATATTTTGTACAAGCAGTCTGCTTAAATCAAGTGTCCTGAAGAAACCCCTGACTACAGATTAATCCCTTGGGCACTCCCTGGCTATGAGTTGTTGGTTTTTATGCTTATGCATTCTTCATGGAATACTAATGCAAAACAAGATCTGTCTTCATTTACCAAAGGGTTAACAAAAATTCCAATAATGAAATCAGCAGCAATCGGCTAAGGAGATCCCCAGTGCCAAGTCTAGCACACATCAATTGCTTTTCTCCTCCAGGATAATGGATCAGGCAAGAAAACTTCCAACTGCCCCCTGCAGGGCTATGGCAGGCACAAATGTGTATGTGCACTGCCCCATCTCTCTCCTTCCATCCACAGCTTGACTCCAGCTCCATGTGGCAGATATGACATTACATAAAATGGGTCAACTCCCTTCTGATTTTCCTGCTGTCTCCAGGGCTGAATCTGGCTTAATAGCACAAGAGCAGCAAGTGGTTAGAAAGTGAGACTTAAAAGTGCTTTAAAAGATCCAAATACATACTTGTCCCAAAAAATTAGAATTTACATGTGAGGTCAAGAGAGCACCTAGAACATCTTTCAAAATCCTCCCAACCTCTCTGACAAATGCTTTCTTTCCAGCATTACCAACAGGTGGAATTGCTGAGACAGGCTCTTTCCAATGGTCACTGTTCTTTCTAACCAAGAACATCCCTCTCCCTTCCCCATATGTTAAAATGCCAATAGGTGGCGATAACCATAAGGTTAGATCAGCCACAGAAACTTCTCCTACACCCTTTGGATGATCGATAACCTGTCTTGTTCTGATTCTTATCAAAGGCATGTCATAAACTGTGAAACAGAGCTTTCCAGAGAGTCACACATCCATGCAGGAGAGACATCCCTGACAAGAACAGAGCACAGCACTTAGTGAAGAACATCACCAGGATGTTCTTGGTCAACAATTAAGGGAATTGTGCTGCATCCTGAGCAATCATGCTGCTAGTCAAATATATCAGCCTATTTAGGGCAGAGCAGGATGCAGTCCCAGAGGAGGAGGAGGGCAGCTGCTTCTGTCCCCAGAGAAGGAAACACATGGGGTCTTTTCCAACCAGAGATCCATGGCTCACTGCTGCTGAGGGCTTCCCAAAGACATACTGCATCAGCACATTTACCCATCAGTTTGGTTCTGCTACCGCCCAAAATAGTCTTGTTTATTTGTGAGCAGCCACAGCTGGAACCAGGGGTATTTGCAACACTTGTGCCATTATGTCATAATCCTGGCAGTGAAAAGCATCCACAGTGATTATGAAAATAATTTAGGTTTGTGAAGTACATTTATAAAGCACAGTACATGCTATTTGTTTTGCACTTCGAAGTGTATGCTTTGTTACTGAAAATATGAAGGTGAAAAATTCTTTGTTGAATTCAGCATTTACAAGTTGATTTAAATTTTACATCAAATGTTTATACTACAGGGATTTTGAAATTTGGAAGAATCAACAGCAGTAATCAATACTAGCTGACAACATCCACCTTGCCACATACTTAAAGCATACTGAGAAAGTGAAGCCTTAAATTTGTCCCTGAGGGAGTGTGAGGTGACACACGACACAGTAACAGCAAACTAACTCAATCTTTGTCATCAATATTTTTAATGTAAACTGAAAAATACAAGTTTTTTTCAATATTAACTGCATCAAAACAGTAGTGCAAGCACATAAAAAGTGAATTATCTGTGCATTACCATTAATAAATAAATTCTATGCAATGTTAATAAATATGCTAATAGCATTCAGCTCATAATGCTGATATTCCTCAGATACTAGAACTGTGTGACAGCTGTGTCTGAATTTTATTCTGTGATTCAGCTAGAATAATAACTAACTAGTTATTTTCTTCGCTTTTGTAAGAAGAATGTAACAAAAGATATCCCTGTGATAAAACTAGCACAAGGTTAAGGAAATGACATCAAAATGTTATAAAAGTAATTCCATAATGCAGATAGCCCCTTCATTGCTAGGTTTTGCAGCAAGCACATTTCGAAAGCTCTCTACAGTTAACACACCTCTAAAACTGAGGTTCATGAACTCAGACAAATTTTCCTAACCAAGAAATAATTTGAACAAAATTAAAATTCAAACCCTAGCTTGCTGTACCACCTGCTCTGTTGTGACACTGCGGTAGTGGAGTTTCTGCAGCTCTAAAGATAGAGTTGTGCAGTCAGAGCCTGAGAGCTGCCAAAGCAGCACAGGAAGGACCTGAGCAGCCCCAGGCAGGAGCATGGACAGAGCAACTGCGGCCCACAGGATCCTGAGGCTGACGGCAAGGAGATGGGGCCAGCATTATATTGTGTGCAACATTACAAGAGACATTTTTGAACAAGATCTAATCAGATTATTGAAGAACAAACCTGCCACAAGAGCTTGGCTGTTAAAAAAATACAAGTCAAATTCTGCTGATTTTGGCTGGGATTGAGTTAATTTTCTCCAGAGTAGCTATTACGGTGCTTTGTTTTTTATTGTGCCGGAAACAGCATCGATAACACAAGGATGTTTTAGTTACTGCAGTGCTTAAACAGCTCCTTTTTTACTCCTCACACCACCTCACCAATGAGTGGAATGGGGGTGCACAAGAAGCTGGGAGGGGACACAGCCAGGAGAGCTCACCCCAAGTGACTAAATGAGTCCTGTTCCCTCCCAGAGACATCAGGGGCTCATGTTGGGCAGATACATTGACAGCACCTCCTGAAAAATGCCCCAGCCCACATGCAGCAAGTTCATCCACAAAATATTAGTTCACAAGAACTGTCCTATTACTAATAGCAAATTGCTGAGCCTGCCTCCCTTAGAAGAGACTTCCTTCAGCTGACAAATACTCTTATCTGATGGATAAATACCCAATACCCCAATGACAGCAGGATGATAAAGCCAATGAAAGCACAGGAACAGGGCTGCCAGGAAGCAGTACTAGAATTTAGTAACCGTATTGTCTCTTATAGGAAGCATCCACAATGACTTCTTAAAGGAAGAATTTTAGAGTCTGGCTGCTGCAAATTTTGCATGGTAACTTCTAAATCGTATTAAGGATTTTGTTTGTTTCTTTAATTGCTATGGATTAGAAGGCAATAATGGAAAAAAACCTGAGTACTAGCTCATGCTAGAGCTTGGAGAAAAGACAACAGATGAGTATGATTTCTTTGTAAATGTATAAATTTGAAAATTCAACTCATTGCAAGTATATGCTATTTTGTGTAATTACAGTCCTCAATCTTCTTGTGAAAGAGAAGCTGTTTTTCCTATGTTTGGTCTACAGGGAGTTCTGAAAATAAGCAGTCATCTTTTTCTGAAAATTCTGGATTATCCCAGATTTCTCTACATGCTTTCAAAAAAATGAAACTCAAGAATAACATTTTTGTACAATGGTGTGATTTGATGATAACACTGTCGAACATTTGGCTGGGCACATAAAATATCTGTGCAAACTCAAGCCAGTAAAGTCTATGTTGCCTGAATAAACAAGACTTTGCCTGCAGTACAGTCATGTTCCATTTGTAGCTAAACTGAAGTTTTGTATTACTCAGTTTGAAACAGGCCTCTGCTAGTAATCGTGGTGATCTGAAAGAAGCTGTTTCAGGACTGAAAATGGGGAAAGGGGACAACAGTGTATTGCATGGCCCAATAGGAAGTACTAAGTTAGTCCTGCTACACTGGCTAAGAGCTGATACCAGGCAGGCTGCCTCCTGGAGTAGCAGTCACATGCTCCAGCAGCAACTGATGTCACCAAATGTTGCTCCCCATCTCCCCATAATCCCCGCTATGGGCCACCAAAATACTGAAGATTCTTATAATCATAGAATAGTTTGGGCTGGAAGGCTGAAACCCATCTTTGAAGGCCATCAAATCCAATCCCCCTTCCACTCTACCAAGTTGCTGAGAGTCCTGTCCACCCCAGCCTTGAAAGTTTTCAGGGATGAGGCATCACCACCTCTTTGGGCAGATCTGTGCCAGTGTTTTACCACCCTCACTGTAAAAATCTTCCTTATATCTCTATCTAGTCTAAACTGACACAGTTTAAAACCATTACCCCCTTGTGCCATCACAGCAGGACCTGCTAAAAAGGTTGTCACCTTCCTTATAAGCCCCCTTTAAGTACTGAAAGGCCACAATAAGGTCTCTCCAAAGCCTTCTCCTCTCCAAGCTGAACAGCTCCAGCTCTCTCAGCCTGTCTTCACAGATAAGGTGTTCCATCTCTTTAATCATCTTTGTGACCCTCTAGACACACTCCAATAGGTCCTTCCTGTGCTGAGAAACCTGGAGCTGGATGCAGTATTACAGATTGTCCCCCATATCTCTGTGAGACATGCTAGCAAGCAAATACAGAGGGGTCTATGTGCTTCTAGTTGGACATTCTCTGCCCAGGTCCAGCTGGTAGTTTACATGGCTTGTACCAAAAATTATGTTGAGCTCTTTGCCCATTCATCTCGCTGAGAAGTCATCTTCGCCACCTCTCACCTCCCTCAGATCAAAGGAACATCAATCTCTTCTCTACCCATTTACAGTCACCACAGACAAAGGCAAGGAAATGAACCCTCAGGCTGAAATACCATTGTGCTAATAACTTAGAATTCTCTCTTGTAGAGGTACCTGGCACCAGTCTCATTACTACAAAAAAACCCCAAAATCGGGCAAAGAGAAATCAGCTGGGAAATCATCCCACAGGTATACAGAGAAAGAACAGGGATATGCATATGTCAATAATTTAAAGTTAGAAAGAATAAAATATTTATGCATTTGGGAAGGATGGGGGGGGGGAAAAAGCAGGAAATGTGAAGAAACAATTCAAAATATTTATTGAAAGGGAGGGAAAGGGAATTCTAACTAATGAATGACCCAATCCCCCAGACTGATACTCAGGCTCATGCTGCAAGATCATTTTTTCAAATAGCATTCCTGAAGGACTCAAGGTTTGCAACGCAAGATACAAATGTAGCCGTAATTATCAAAATACTCATCTCAAGGCAAACTTAGCATTCAGGAGGTCCTTTGACTTATGCTGCCATTTGCCACAAGCCTCCCAAAGCCAGTTTCCCCACTGGAATTGCCCAGAAAGTTTGCATCCATCATGTTTCGTGCTGGTTCATCTGCTCTGGGAACAAAACATGGAATTTTCAAGATTCACTCATAGCTTTCAGGGTCATTTGGGATCCCAAGTAGCTCAGTTGCTTTTAGAAATCAACACAGAATGGTAATTTACTTCAGAAGTATAGTTCTCTTACTGTTGGAACACCAGTATTCACTGTATGTGTGGAGGAAGCTTTCCACACATAGCAAAAAATATCCAGTACTATGGTGCAATTTTGCACACAGCTTTTCTCCCTGAGTTGGTTCCCAGCCAAAATTCTTTCCTCCACTGAGAAAGCAGCATCTTCACTAGAAATCTTAGACCTACTAACACTGAAGTAACAAATACAGCCAAACCTGCCAAAGAGACACCTTTGCTGGGTAACTGCCTATACTAGGAGGTAATGCTGCTCATAACCGTAGCCAGATGCTGACAATCTTACTCAGTCTCCTGAGGAATGCTGAGCACTTCCCACCAGCCATCAGGCCCTTTCAAGCATATTTAACTTCAGACACAACTCAAAATCAGGTACCCCAATTCATTTACCTCTGAAAAAGCCCATGCCTTTGTAAGTAACTATCTCATTGATGCCGCAGCTCTGCTCAGACAGAACTGCTTTCTGTCAAAGCTGAGAGGCACAGCTTTCTGTTTGCTTTTCAATGGCAGCCTAAAGGTCACATTCTTCTCTACAGCCACTACTTCTATATGTGCAACAGAGGGTATAAAATATGCTTACGAGGTTTTGGTCTCTTCTTTGTAAATACAGCCTGGAATTGTAGTACATGCACCAGCTCTTGGCACTGAAGAGCTCAAGGACATGGGAAAAATAACATCCTGCTCTCTTCCCACTTCAAGGCCCAGGGCTCACCAAAATGTAATGACTTAGAAATGGATGGAAAGCAATGCCAGTGCCACAGACAAAAGGATTTACAAAAGAATTAATAAATGACTATCACTTCTCTTGCCTCAGGACTTTTCTGGGTAAATTATTACTCTTTAAAGTAGTGCACTGTGAGTAAGCTTCCTGACTCCCATTAACATTAGTAGCAGTGGCATAGCATAAGCTTTATGTGCCAGTTCTGAGGATTAATCACAAAGTTGTATCTGTAGGGCACTCGCTTTGAACTCAGCAAATCTGCAACAGAACAACTTTTCTCTGTCAGACTCTTCTTTGAAGAAAAAAATCACAAGTAAGTGGGTGGGCTGCCAGCTAAGCCACTCCTTAACCCACCAGCACTGCCCCCATAACTCCAACAAAACACTAAAGCAACAAGTGAAAACAATAAATCGCTCAATAAATTGCTGCATTTCCAGTAATGTTAGCCAAGGTAGAGGAGAAAGAAGGGATATTTTTTTTCAGCAGGAATCAAAAAGGATAAAAGAAATCACACAAAATTAATGCACTAAGTGCACCATCAAGATGAGACAGGGGGGTTTCTTAATACAGGATGAAAGCTGGAACACTTGAGAATAATTTCCATGTATGGATTTAGAAATCTAAAAACAGCACCTCATTTGACGAAAAAAAAGACAATAACTGACCCTAAAATAGATGGTGATGAATATATTCAACATCAAATTTTCTCTATTTTCTCTTCCTTTCTATGCTTGCTGGCACCTTTTCCACAGCCCACCCCTTGTCATTTCCCTAAAGAGGGAAGAGAGGCAATTGTTTCCGAGCAGCCTCAGAGCAGCTTTAGCGGAGCAGGGCAGCCACGATGGATAAGGCTTCACAGGAGAGCAGCTCCATCAACTCAGTTCTTGTTATTGTTTGCCTGAGGTGCTGGGATTTTGTCTCACTTCATGCTACACTGACAAATATCCACCTCCTCTGGTTTCCACATGATGTTGCTCCAGAAGCTTTCAGACCTCCCCTTTCTGCAGCTCTTCTGTTCTCCTCTCAGCAGCAGTACCATCATCCTGGCACAGACTTTTGGTTTGGTAAAACCCCCAAAATGACCCACAAAGAGGCACCATCAGGTAAAAGGGGAGTACAGGGATGCAGCCAGCCCTCAAACCTCAGCCTTCCCATCCCAGGGGCTGGAGAAAGGCCCAAGACCCCTCCGCACCAGCACCTTCAGCCCACTGCCTGGGCAGGTCATATCCCTTCAGCTCACAAAAAGCCAAAATCACTGATGCTATGCTAACATCATTTCTCCCTCTTCAGAACTGAACAAGACTTTCTCCATAAAGCTCTTGCTGTCCAGTAAAATCTACTGGTGCAAAGAGCTCTTGGGACCATCTCTCTCAGGCCCAATTACAACACATTTGCATTAGGGGCCAAAGTGCTTTTAGACAGCTCTAAGATGAGAAGCATATAAATGCATCACACAGACTTTCTGCCACCAAACCAGTAGCTGGACAAAGCTGAGAACCTGAAGAACAAGGCCATGAGTAGAACTCATACCTCACTTACAGTGCTGAACTCCTCCAGCAAAGCATGACACTGAAGCAAGACACATTCTGACCTAGGTGCAACCCTGGGAGCCAAGCTGCATGGCTGCAACTTGGATAGTGCTACATTTTGGGAATGGCAGGGCAATACTGCAGGAGAAGGCTCAAGATACAGCAGCAAAGCTGTCTAAAGTCAAGAGAGAGCACTGCACCAACAAGGGAACAACTTTTGCTAGAGCAACAGTTTGTACATGGTGATTAAGCACAGTGGCATGGCTGTAACTGGGAAACATGCCCAGTAATTGCCTGCAGTATACCTGGGTTTAGCTGGTGCTCTCAGGTCTCTTGCTTTCATGAGCAATACATCATTTCAGCCTTCCCCCACACATATCCCCAAATAAAGAGAAAACTCATCTTATTACAGGAGCCAATGTTCTGTTCCTTCTACCTGTTCATTCACACCCGAGGTCCACCAGAGCAGCCATGTCCAAACACACCTCACTTACTTTTACTGATGATGCCAGCATTGTAGGAAGAGAAACGAAACACAGAAAATTCAGGACAACTGAAATATCTGTTTTCCACTCCTTCAGGAAAAAAAAAAGATCGGATTCAAGTATCAGCTATTGATATTTACTAGCACAATATTTCACTTACAGTACTTACTATCCTGTGCCATTTGTTGCATATCCACCCCTGACATTCACATTCAGGTGGGTATAAGACAGGTATATACAGCAGTGTCTACAATAAAGTTTTTATAATGTGGTGCTCTAAGTAGCCAGAACAACTACCAAAACAACTATTTTCTTGACTATTCTATGTACTGACAGACATTTTAAAAATACTTCACCAAGACCTCTGTTTTGATACTTGACAACAGTGGGCAAGATTTTCATTATGCAGCACTCAGAAAACAAACCAGTGACTCTTACACACCACCCTCAAACCATACCTTTAGGGCTTCTTGGGGTAAATGCACTAGTTTGACAACATCCCACATGGTTGATTGAACGTTCTAATGACACCCAAATGAACTCATCATCCCACTTTCCCAGCCTTCCCTGTAAGTCAGGGAACCAGATGTGCTGTACTACTGGACAGCTACACGTGATCTGGTAGCAATAAACCCAACAGATGTTGACTAACACCAAGCACAGCCCCATCTTCACATCACCTGCAGCTCTGCCCTGGATGCTGGGGCTTCAGACACACACATGCCCAAAGCATTGCAACCAGTGTCATGGACTGGTCAATAACAATAACAAACCTAGCCCTAGCCAAATAGATTGGGCAGAATTTTCCACACTCATGCCTCATGGCACATCTACATGTTGTATAATCCTCCAGTCTGTGCGAGCAGACCCTATCCCTCTGATAGGGTCAGTATAAATAATGTGCAGGCAAGAGCTCTCTTCTACGTCCCTTGGTACTTTGGTTTTGGGAGCTGCTTGCTAGCTATCGGCTGGCAGGTGTTAAGAAAAGGTAAAAACACATTTAATAGCTGGTTTTGTTTTGTCATTCAGTCGAAATTAAGAGATTGATCTCTATTGATTGGTGGAAAGGCTCCATCTTTCTGTTGCTTATCAGAGTTGTGCCAAGAGCTTGACACACACAAACACAAACAGAAGTAAATTTCAAAAAGTACTAAGTGAGCAATGGCAAACTCATGCCAGTCTCATTTACCATCAGACTTCGCTGCAAAAGGAAAGCGACAGAGGCAACAGCTTCTGGTTATTGTCTCAGCACTGCCAGCAATGTCAGGAATTTGTTTGATTTTCACATAAATCTAATGCATCCACATCGATGAATAATAAACAGAGGAGAGAGAGAAGTTCTCTCTACACACAGGAGAGCATCTAGGCATCACATTTTTATTTCCCCCAGCAGCTTTTCCATTATGCTCTGTTTTCTCTTTTAGCTTCTCCCCAGGTGTTTACACACACTACCTTGGCTCCCTTATTCATATTCTTAAAGGCACCACTAAAAGTTCACCCGATTGCATTCTCAACTCTCGGAAGGAAAAACAAACCAAAAAACACTCAGAGCCTCCCAGGCATACAAAGAGTTCCTCTCTGCACTCACCACTCCCCAAGGCTGTACGATTCCTGCTCCTACACCAGGGAATGTTTTCTCTACTCATGCCTACAGCACAGGAGTAAAAGACTTGGAAAGCAGCAGTGTCCCTCCAACTGCCAACCATACCACTAAACAGCCCAACCAGATGTTTTTCCCTTTCTATCAACATCAAAATGAAGGCAGCTGTTGAAGCAGATGGCTTACTGTCCCAAACTAGCTCCCCTCAATCCCACCAAAATGAGATTGCTGTGTGGACCAGATCCCTCTGCAAATAACTTGGGGCCTTATTAGCATCCTATCCACATCCTCCCTTGACTGAGGCTCCTGCTAACTTCATAGACAAGTTTGCAATTCCTACAGGCCATCACTGCCTGGGGATTGGCTCTCCATGGTTTCCCTCTCAGCTAATGCATCTTCTGGTCACTGCACCAGCAGGTTTAGGAACCCCCTAGACCTTACTACCAGGTCTTCACCTTACAACAATATTTACTATGATCTCTGAGCATTGCTTTGGTACAGCAACAGATCAACTCATCTGCTCTATGAGGAAAGGACAGCAAAACACTCATCCATGAATCCAATAAGCCAATGACAAATGGCCTCTCTTCTGTAGCTAGTAAAACACTGAGGCTTCCCCAGTTGTGATAAAAAAAAAAAAAATCCTTTCTTTTTTCTTTTTTTTTACAAACACCCTTACCTAGCACTTGTCATCTGACTGCCAAGAAGTGGGGACTCATTTACTTCTGGAACTCTGCTCTTACTTGCATAGAGGATTGGTTCCCATTGAAAGCCCATGCCAGAACTGTTAATCAGAGAATCCTATGAACCAGCAGCTGAAGAGATGCACCAAATGATCTAATCCATCCATGCATCACACAGATTTTCAAAGTGCTTCTGGCCTGTGCAACCTTTTGTCTTGTCAAAAAGCTTCACCTAGCAGAGCTGCCAATTCAGCTTTTCAGGGAACCACTGATTCCTCCTGGAAAACTGGGTGGACCACTCTGAAATACTCATCCCCTTGGTATATCAAGGGGGTTTTTCTTGCATTTCTCTGCCTGGTTTCTTGTTACAAAAACCTTTCATTCTCAATTCCTTCCACATGAAATATCTGGTCCTCTGTGGAAGTGATGACACCATGGACTTTTATACTTCATCAACTGAAGTCAGTACATAGGAGTGGTGCCCCAGCAAAGGGTTAAATGTCAGAGCCAAGGCTTATTTACTGAATAAAAATCCTGCTTTCATGTAAAGACCTAAACATCAATGCAATACAGCAGAAATAATCAACACATAGGTGCTGGTACAATGAGTTCTACAAGGGATGAAAATATTCCTGAAGCCAGTTCAGGCTAGGTTTACGTGAAATAAATCACAGGTAGCTCTAATGCACCCTCTGGCAGCAGATGGTTCACAGCCAGTAATCACGGTCAAGACTATCCTTGTCAATTCATCATTTCCTGACTCATGACATTTTGGGATGAGAAGCAGAGCTGGCTGTGGCCAATCTACCGGCCAAAGAGGATTTGTCACCCATAACAGGTTCTGCCCAGACCATATCAGGAAGGCCATTTTTACATCATATGCCTACAGTTATCCATTAAGTATGCATGTCTTTCAGATTTTATGTCTTTGTAATAGGACTGATAATTATTATTTCTCAAAATGCACTAATTTGATTATTTTTCAAATGAAATTATGGTTAGGATTACTTGCAGGTAAAACTAAGTAGCAGCATGTTATTTGTGCTGTATCAGTTGCCATAAAATCAGCAAGGACACTAGTGTAGAGTGCAACTTATACATGGCAGAAAATCCACAGCACCTACACGTGTTCTAATGGACAACCTTTGATCCTAGTTCCTCACCTGAATATCTCCAAGGACCCAGGGTTTATCAAGTTCTGAGGAATCCCCACTTTGTTATACCTAATCCACTAGCAACCTTTGAAGGGGGTTTTGCTATTTTACTAGGCAAAAATTGATACCGATGTAGGTATCCATTTGGATTCTGGTTTTGGTCAGTGAGCTTTCATTTGAAAATTATTTTTTTAGAAAGAAACATTCTTGATATATGGTTTTGCAAGGCTTTTCTAGGAGATAGGCTACATAATCCCTGGCACTACAGGACACAGCATTGTCTAGCAATTACAGCAGTGGGAGTCCAAAGACCTGAGTTCTGTTTTTGGCTCTCCCACTCACTCTCCACATGACATTTAGCAAGTCAATTCACTTCTCTGTAACTCTTTTTGTGAAATGGGTATACTTGGGTTTAGTCCTCCTTTGGCACCCTGTTTAGGTCCACAGGATACTGAGTGAAAACCATTTCCTAAGTGTTTCAAGATGCTAGGATGGAAGGTGCACTACACACCAGCAGCATTAACAGAAAAGTTTAATTGTGGGATCTGTCCATTTTCATTGAAATTCCAAAAAGTCCCAGATCTCAAGGAGCCCTTTTCTTTTCCTGATACATCTTGAGTATTTAGCACCCAGCTGCTGATTACGCACCATTTTCATCTTAGAATATCTGTTCTTGTTTCAGTAGAATTATTATTTTGGTATGAATATAAGCCAAACCAAACTCTTAGTCCCCAGCCTATAGCTCCCTCCTGATTAGGATCTGTCTCTATAAGGATTCATGCCTCTACTGACTTCCTCAGCAGAAGAAAAAAGATTAAGCCTTGCCTTGGCAGTTTAACACTTTTCTTCCCTTTGCAACACCATCAGGCATAAGAGCAAGTTGTAAGGAATGGCATTACATCATGCTCAGATACATGATTATAACATGCTGCAAAATGGATTCTACAAGGAAGACTGATTTAGTGTGTGCCTATGATGATGAGTAAGGAGCAGCTGGTACTGAACTAATGCATTGCTGAAGACTGTATCAGATTAAGCCAGTAATTCAGCCACCTCCATGTCCTCTCCCATAAAATTTTAATAAATCCAATCTTATGGGAGGAAAGAAAAGACAGGGACCCTACTGAATTATTTATAATCTTAGTTATGTATGGCAAAGAAGCCCCTCTTAGGTGAGCAACTGATATTCTTCCATTGATTTTCTTCTCTGAGAATATCTAGGTGAGAATCAAGTTTGGGGGAAAAAAAACCCACAAAATACACAAGGATGCAAAGGGCAAGCCAGAAAAGACAAAGTTGATGAAGGCAGAGATGAGGGAGAGTTTGTATTTATGAAAGAGATATTGATCTATTGCACACACCAGTGGCAGACAGACTCAAATTAGCTGCCATAATTCCAGTGATGCAGAGGGACATGCAGGCTCAAGCTCCATTAAGTATAACCTACATCCAGAGCAGCCAGATGAGATTTGCGAGACTGAACTCTGAATTCCCACAAGAAATACCTGCAGTTGATTTATATTCCTGATTTCTTTTTCCCCCACCAACTGTGCAATCAGTTCCTGGAGGTGGGTAGGGAATAATTGAACAGCTAAACTGTGATTCACCCAGCCAATTAAGGAGTCTTGGGATGGGCCCCTAGACAAATCCTTCAGCTTCATCCAGTCTTCATGGACCAGAACTACATTCAGCTCTGACAACACGGCGAAAATCAAGATGACCCAGTTAACACTAAGAATCTGAAGATGTAAAAGCTGCATTAGGGTTTCTGCACATTAATATTGACACATTTTATATTTTTTTCAAAGCAGGAGGATGTCCTGATTGTACATGAGGATCAGGTTTATTCTGTAATTCAATGTCCAAAGAGCATTGCTGCAGAGCTGTAATTAAAATGGCAACCACTGCCTAGTAGCTATCGACAGATAAAATCCACGTTCTTGTTTCAGCCTGCAGCTCCCGCCAGGTCAGAGCCAGGTTGTTTGATTCAAAGTTTCTTGCCCTCTCTCTCATGCTGGCTGCTATGATGTTTCCCTGTGGATGGTGCATGGCTTTGTGAACAAATCACACTCAGCTCATTTCCAAAATGTTCCACTTATGTCTATCTTCTTGCACTGAAGTAAGGAAGCACTTAACTCCTCATTACTAACTCTGTATGTGGCATGTAATCACCTTGAAATATTTAACTGCTGGGATTTCATCTCACATTGTGGGGTGGGGCATCAGACTGGGGTATAAACAAACTGGGACATAAATCATCATAAACCAGGCATTAAGTTGGTATATAAATCAAAAATTACAGAAGTCAGATGAATGAGACCCATTAGAGCCTCCTGTTTGTTCTTTCCTCTTCTCTCACCCTAAGAATGCACACGGCATCATTCTTGATTAGCCAAGAGACAGAAGAACGCCCATCTCTCCCCCTCTGTGTCTCTCAAGAGGGAGCGAAGGGAAACAGAGAGCTCTGTATGCATATTAATAAAGCTATATTTTGACTGGCTGAATGACTGGAAATTATTAGCAATGGTATGTTTTACCTGTCAACATCTCCACGCTGCAACAGGCAAAAAGTCTCTAATACTTCTTTGCAAAAAATCACTAGTGAGACTGGAGGGGGTTTGCTCTCAGTTTTCCTGCACTCAGAACAGCTCTGTAAACACCTTAAGACTCTTCAACAATGAAGATAAAAATGTCATCTTTTTTTCCTGTATAACAGTGTGAGACAATGCAAAACATCACCTAAACCACAGCAAATCCAAGTGCCTGCACTTACAAATATAACAAAAAAGAAAAACAAAACCAAAAAAGCAAAACCTATCAACATGAAGGTTGCCAAGCCAAGCATGCCAAAGCTAGGAAATACAGGAATGGGACCCTTTGAAAGGGTCAGTGTGAAAGGTGAGAACACAAGCAACTCCTCAGCAAAGAGCAATCAGCGCAGAGATCAGTCAGTTGGCAACTCCTCCTCCCTCTCACACAAGCACTTTCCTCTTCACTTACCCTAAAACTCCTCAGTGATGGTAAGTCAGTCCAAGAAATTTCTTTAGAGGTGGTCCCTAGCTGTGTTTTCCTCTTTTACTCCAACCCAGTGTGAGTTGGGTGGCCATTTGAGGTTTAATTACAGTGTGGAGCTTTTATAGTTACTCTGAAAGTCGGTGGGAGCTGTGCTCTGGAAATACGTAAAACTCAAGCTTTATTCCCAACTGGACACCCAAAAAACCCAAACAAATTACCTTTGATTGTCAGGCCTAAAATGAAAATTAAAGCCAACAACAAGAGGTAATTGGATATTAATACATTTATCTTTACATGCTCTTCTTCAATACAATGATGAGAAATGCAACAAAAGTCCATGAAGTAGTTAACTCCATCACAGGGTCAGGAGCTGTGGAATCTGCAATTAAAGAGGCCAACAACCATACATTCAGCAATGAAAAAGAAACCACACAGAGGAATCACTGAATGGAAACAGAATATCCCAAATGTATGGAACAAGGCAAGAGTATGTGATTGCAGATATTAAAGACTCAATGAGTGTGCTTAGAGGAGATAAATTAAGGCCAAGTATGCAGCCCAAACTGGGTCATCTCCTAACTTTACGTGCTTGTATTTGCAACCTCAAAAAGGCTCATTTGATTTTAAGTGAACTTCAAGCAAACATCAAACTGCAGACCCAGAAATTCTAGTGTGGGGTTTCTTCCTGATTCAGAAGAGTGGCAAGAGGTTCATCAGCAGAATAAGACTGCTGTGATTCACCTGTGAGCCCCATTGTGTGAGCTGGGGAAGAGCCCACTGGCTGAGGGAGCAGGATGACACCTGCCCTCTGCCAGTGTTTCACAGCTGCAGTAGCATACAGTAAGACCTCTGACTTGTGCACTTTGAACAGGGCTTTGGAGGGGATCCTTCCCTGTTTGTTCCCCAATTCACTCCAACACAAACAGAGTTTGACCATTTTTGCACTTTCTCTCCAAAATTGTTCCCATTCACCACTCCAACTTTTTTCCCAATTGCAATGCTTAGTAATCCCTCATCTTACATCTCCCCAGCACTGTTTTACCCCTTTCCTTGTCCTCATTTTCTCCCTCCCCAAATCCTGGCCATATTTGCTGTTCAGACACCCCTGTCAGCTCAGGACTGGAAGGTCTACTGACCTCCTCCCTTACTCCATCCCTGCTCTTCTGCCTCTAAGAAGCAAATAAAAAGTAGTATGCAGCTGGGAAAGTTATTCATCAGTGTAGGTATTAAGGTCACAGGCATATTAGCAGATCCTAAGACAAAGGCTAGCAGAAGGCAATAAATTCACTTACAGATTTCAAAATAGGTTAAACTTCAATGCCAGAAAAAAAATTTTATCTTAGCTTGAAATAGCAGGATATGAAGAAAACCCTACAGCAGAGAGAGAGAGAAGGGGAAATGAGAAGGTCTGTCACTACCACCTGGTCATTAGCTATGGGAACAATGAATGCAACAATGAATGAAGATCCAACAACACAAGACCTCCAGGCATGTGAGCACCTGCTGCCTGACTAACCTCTGGGATGGCTGCCCTGTCTGTTGTAATAACCAGTGCATTAAGGAATGACATCATATTGTCAGCCAAATGGCCCTGACCAGCAGCATGGGGCCATACTTCAGGGTGTACTTCCATCTGGGGGCCCAGGTAGCTAATTAAAAATGAAACAGGATTTCCTTGTAGAGACACATAGGAATGGAAGGAGGCAAGAAAATACAGGAGAGTGAAAGAAAGGAGCAAGAAAAGTGGGATGCCACCTATTTACTTCAAACATTATTTTCCATAGTACCCATGAAAAAAAAGGCAAAAATTTTCTGGGGTCAGCTCTTATTAAAGATGCAACAATTAAGTATTTATTGTTGCTTATAAAAGCAGATGGGGCCAAGTCCTTGAGCCTGCTGGTGTAACCAAGGCACTGTCAAGCTATCAACTGAGCTTCTGTGCAAATCTCAACAACTTCTTCCATGGAATGAGAAGGCTTGGGAAGTCTGTAGAATTTAGAAGTCTAGACATTACATAAATTCAAAGTACAGACATTTTCCTGAGTGTTCATTGTTGCTGGATATTTCTCCAGTAGATTTACTGGTTATAAGGAAGTATTTGAGTGCTTCGTAGGCTCCTGCAAAATTCAGAGCATTAAGGCCAATAAAATCCACTCAGCTTTCAGCATAGATGCTGTATGAATTAAAATATTACCACTCTGTACACCCTGTAGAAATTATTCATTTCCTCCAATACTTGCTCCTCTCAGAATGTGCCAGGCTATTACTTTTGACTTTAGAATTCATTTTTTATGCAAATAGCTTTCAGACCACCACAAACACAGGAGTGTTGCACTTACAGAGTGCAGATGAACATTATCATTCCAATAAAAAGCATTATGATTGTTCTGACAAGGCAGCTCTCCATATTGATACTTTAAATTCAGAGCCCATGTCCTGTGGTCCTGCAGTAGAAATGTGGGGGTAGAAGAGAGGCAAAGGAGATGTCACAGTGCCAGGCAAGGAGCATTTTTTTAAAAGCTCAGGAACTTCTAAACACTTAGGAAGCATCAGCTACCTGTTTATGAACTGGTTCACTCTAAAGCAGTCTGGTGATACAATTTCTAAGCTGTGCAGGAAAAAAATCAGTTTCCATAGCAATTCCAGCCACTTCCTGCCCAGATGCAGCACTCTCCACATTCCTGGACACAAAACACAGCTGCTGTGGAAGACAGGCCGAGGAGGCAATGGCAAGCTGGAGAAGAACAGACAGACAAATTCCCTCTTTTGCAGCAGTGTTAAATCCAAAGCACAAAATCAGGTTTGTGACATATAGGGAGGAAGGAAAAATAAGAGACTTATAGACCCAACTATCTACTTCACACAATAGGCTCTGTGAATCAGCAAAACAAAAGCTTTTGGAGACAAGGAAGAATTTTTTTGTCTCTCTTCTGACGTAGAGACTCTCATGCAATATAACACAAGCCACTGGGAGCTGTGCCAAAGGCTCCAAGTGCCATGCAGCAATCATCCAGTTTTCAGCTACCAAGGCAGGAGAAAGGGAAGAGGGAGTCATTGCACTTGTTCTGAGAGAAAAACAAATCTCACTCTTCAAGAACACACATCAGCAACTTGCTTGTCTGCAGCACTTTAAAGTCACAGTGGTTTCTTCATCTGCCTTGGAGAGAATATGGCTCTTTTACATGAAACAGTTAATTTTCAGAGTGCAGCATAAGATGAATATAGAGCCTGGGTTGCCACTAGCCTATTAAAAAAACCCAGAACAAAACAAACACACCCACACAAAGCCAAACAGCGATGAAAGTAAAGTGACCTTACTACAGTCCTTCTGATGGTAAAAAAAAACCCAGCATCAACCCAACACATGTTTGTTGTTCTCCAAAGAGTAAAGCAGTAGACTGAACACTCCCTGGGGTTTGAGTGCCTTATCCCTTCACAGTGGCTTTAAGGAAGAGCTCTGCTGGCTCCTGGAAAATGCTAAACTGAATAGAGCACATCCCCTTGTTTCCTTGGAGGTACTACCGTTTTCACTGCAAATGCAGCCTTTCACCTGCTTTGCTATAATATATCAGATAATGGTTTCCTGAAGATTTTAGGACAACAAAAAAAGAATTAACATCAACATAGCCTCCCTTTTATTCACAGCTTCCTTAAAGCACAAGCACCCAGTTGAAATGCTTAATCACCTGAAAACACTTCTCACCCTTCCAAAAGCCTGCACTATATTCTACAGCTCAAACCCCTGCCATGACCACGTTCCCATGTTTTGTGAACACATCTGTAGTGTGTAATGAAAGTGAACCTACAGGAACAGCATCAAATCCGTGGAACAATGTGTGAATAAATACAGAAATGCTCACATTTTCTTGGCTCTTTACTGCAATACACCTCCATTTCTAAGAGCATAAATGATGCTGGTTTCATTTTTCAAAAACAAAACTATGGATTAGGTTTTGTACTCAAGGATAGAGCCAAAGTGTGACAAATTAAACGCCTAATAGTGACTCAGTCATATCATTATGCCAGCATCTTCCATAAAGACAGTTGTTCATGCTCAAAGTTGTTGGACACAGCTTTCCTTTGCTTCTCCCTTCCCCTCCCAGCTCATATCGATGCTTGTTTTGTCTAATTAGATGAACATTTGTCTCCTGACAGGCAAGAGCTGACAATACTACAATCATCCTTCCTTCCATCCCTGCTTAACCAGAGACAGTTGAGAGGAAGTGACTGCAGAGAAGACAAGTCCTATTTTCCTAGCTCATACTGCCATAGGCAATCAATTTGGAGCAAAGGTTCCATCTTGAAAATGTCAAACAGAATGAAAAAAAGATAAAATCAAAAATTGTAAAGTCAGCTGCAACCATTCCTCTAGGACCAGCTGCTCTCTCAGGTTCTTCTAGCATAGCTAACAGCACAGCTAGAGGAGTATCTGCTTTGTGTGCTGACTGGTGCCATGGGGTCCTCAGCCTCAAATTAATTGTCCCTCACCCACTCCTGCAATTTAAGAGAAAGTGCTGGAGCATCAGTCCTGCCCTCCAGTCTGAAAAAAGCAGCTTGCAACCAATGGTGGGAGCCTTCTCTCCTCTGATCCCCAAACCATTGAACACGCAAAAAACCAGATTTCCTTCCCAGGCACCACAGTTGGCTGTCCATACACTAGAAAAAGAAAATAACCACTACTGAAATACAAATATAACAAATTATAACAGTGGCTTCAGCCTGGAAGACGCATTTTTTTTTACTAGGGTGACCAGATATTCTGCTTTCACCTTTCCAGTTCCTCTGAAGTTCTCCAAGATGCCAGTTTGCCCCCATGTTTCTTCAGGAAATACTTTTTGTTTTTTCCCCTATCTCATGCTACAGATCTGAAAAATAATCCACAGCAAGAGAAAGAAGATAGCCAGGCCTGGGCCCTGCTGCTTTTGCTGCTTGTCACAACATTCGCTGAAAGGAACAGGAAAATAATGGCCAGGTTGACTTGGAGATATCAGATTGACCAGTATTGAGATGAAGTAGCTGTGTCCTGGATGAAACCAGTCCAGAGGCATAGAGCAGGGTCAGCTGCTAAGGCAGGGGCTAAAATCACAGGGACTTCCTGAAGGGATGTACCCACTTTCTCTGCTGCAATGCAAAGGGAGAAAAATCCCCTCAACCAAAGCACAATTTGAAAAGACTGGTACTGGCCTTGTCTTTTAAAACAGGTTACTGTTCCTACAGAGGAAACAGTCATATAGATTCAGTTCATTCTTAAATGCAGTGACCTCCAGAACCACCGGTGGTTAACCCCGTGTTATCAAAGCACTCTGTTGCACCAACTGCTCAGGAGATGAGAGCTTCAGCAAAGTATTTCTCTCCTCCTCTGTCTTTAGATAGGTAGATGCAAACATCAGTTCTATCTACATCTCCCTATGCTCATCTGACTCATGAAACTGGCAAGAAAATTTGGGTCACAAATATGCACCCACACCTACACACTCTGCAGGGAAGGGACAAGCAGCCTCACCCTGAGAGTGCCTCAGACCACACCAGATATGTAAATGTGTGAGCAGTGTCTAGACTGCACCTTTGGAGACTGACAAATGCCCTACCAACACATCAGGCTCGGGAACTTGCTGATCCTACTAAGGGCTGCACACAACCTTAGATGACCAAGTATGTAACCCTTTATTTGAGCCATTGCTGAGATAAAGATTAATTTTAGAAAAATATTAAATAGTGAGATTCCCAGTAGATGGTTGCAGAAAAGTCATTGTTATTCAAACAGTGGCAAAACCACACATACACAAAAAGCATAAACCAAAGCCCCTTCCTACTGCCCTATGAGCCCTAACAGAAGATACCTTGGGTGGCAGATCATTTCTTTTTTTGCCCATAGATGAGCATTGTTACATTTTACATTAACATAAAACTAACACCAGCAGAGAAGACAGGTGGTAGGAGAAAACCTGAAGGGAAATTAACCATTTGATCTTCTGAGTTCAGGGACAAACTAGCACAGCACAATATTTTGCAAGACCAGCCTCTTACAACCTGCTGAGAGACCTAAGTTCAATTATTCCTTTTCCTCGTCATGTCACAATAAAAATACCTATTTATCCATATACACATTAAAAAAAAAAAAATCAATAGGCATTTAGCAAGACCCTTTAGAATGTTCTTAATTCTTTACCAGAGTGGGCCAGAAAGGCCTACAAGCACCAACGAATCTCAAACCATTCTGGACCAATGCAGGAAATCAGTTATAGCATTGCACCTTCTCCTCCCCAAAGCTTAGAAGGACCCTCCCAAAGCAACAGCCGCACAAGGGAGGACTGAAACATAGTGAAAACCATGGGAACACCAGAAGTCTGGCACAGTTCCCAAACCAATGAAGCAGCAGCTCACTATCACCTGTCAAGCTTCCCAGTCAGAATCAGCATCGCCTCAACCCCTGCCACCTTCAGGGAGATGTAACTGCTTCCACCAAAACAGAGCTGCTCAGGACATTCATCCATGACTATGTAATAACAAGAGCAATCGCAGTGGCATCCTTCCTTGTGAAATCCTGCCTCTTGCATTTTATTTGTGAAAACCCTTTTCCATCCCCAAGATGAGATAGACAAAAGACTTAAGGTCAGCCAATACCTCCCAAGGCAATTCCATCCCTGTCAGATCTTGTCACTTCAGCAAATGTTACAAGTTGGTGACCATTGGCTACAATTATCACTGAGGGATAAGCTCCTTCCTTGTGCCTTAAAGGGTGCAGCAATTCTGTTTCTAGATCTTCAAAGGAGAGTGATGCCACACTCACACAGGAGCTGCTGGCAGTGGGACATATTCTACAATAAAAGCCAGCAATGAATTCTCCTGGCAGCAGGAAACTCAGCAGCAGAGCCATGAGAATGTGCTCACGTACAGAGCATTCCACCGAATTAAAAAATAGGGCATTGATTTTGTTATTCATTTTTGTATTTAACTCAATATTAATCTCTGCATACAAATGCCTTTTCCCCACCATCACATTCTCATGCCTCAGCAGAATTTCCAGTCAGCAGCAGAAACAGAGATGTAGGTCCTAGGAACAAATCGATCCGTCTGCTACAAAGACAAACTGTATGTGAGATGAGGGCTCCAAGGGGGCTGTCACTCAGAGCCTCTGTTCTCATTTATCAGGGAGCACCTCCCGCCTGCACACGAGGAGAAAGGTGAAGAAAGGCAGCAACACTTACGCAAGGCGTGCCACTCATCCTGGCGGATTGTCTTGGTGATGTTGTAGGTAAGGTTCTTGGGGATGGTGGCTGAGGAGTAGTGGTACTTGATGTACGAGCACCGCTCAATTGCTCCTGGGAAAGGCAAAACGCAGAGAAGTGTGGTTAAATGAATGTAACGTGTCCTGCCAGCTGGGCCAGATGGGTTTGACAAGCAAAAGCAAAGCCTAGGAGTAAAGCAATCCCTACCATCCCTGCCCACTGTGCCAACCAGCACTGTCTCTGGCCCATGACAAGTAAGCTCAGATCCAAACTTATGATACAGGAAATTTATCTTTCACACCTTACAGGGACCTTCCAGACTGGCCCTGGAGTAGCTGCCAGTGTCTGCTTTCACCATCAGATATTTGTGTGGCAAATTACCCCTTCCTTCATGTCTTCTCTGAACTACAAGCTAGCAACAGCCATGCAGTTACTGTATAGAAACTGTAAACTCATGTCTTAGTTCTTTGTGCAGTCATGGCTCAATGCCCATACTTCAGGAGCAACACAAAAGAAAGCCCTTTAATCTTTCCTTAAATAATTAAAAACAACACAGAAAAAATTATACTAAATTATATTATATATATAATAGATAGTGAACAATTTCCTGACCCCCTTCCACCCCGCAGCAGAAGGATACATGACAGGCTACACTGTCTCTTGGAGGTACCCAGACACTTCTACAGCAGGTTCTGAGACAGAATTCATTTGCATCCCTGAACAATGAGGCTCAGATGGCAACATCAATGCTGGAAATGGGCAATTTTTTCCTCTGTATTTTCCTCAGGTTTTCACCTACATTCCATGGAAAAAAAGCACCATATGCTGCTTCTGATGTCTTCTGGTCACATCATTACATCTCCTTTTACAAATACTTTCCTTCCTGTAAAATAATTGCCCCTCCAAGATCTGATCTCCTGGCATCTCTCTGCATAGTTAGTGTCCTTAGAAAAATGGGGTCTGGTGTAGTCTGATGCTTTCCATGAATGATAGCCTAGCCAAATTTCACATCTGATCAGAAACCTGCAACAGTGTAAACTGTTTTTGTATTGATGAAAGCCAGTTTTCCTACATTGCTTTTGCCAGCATTCTCAGCTAACACTAGCTGTATTAGACCTTCTCACTAAGCTGTCAGATTCAAAGCTCATGGAAGTAATTTTCCCACTAACATTATGTTATTTTGGCTCAGGCCTTTGATAACTAAATAGGTATCCTTAATGTGGTTGGCCATGCTGTTTGTTACTAGCTACCACCAGTCAGAGAAGCAGCTATGCTGGAAATGCTTTTATGTATTAAAAATAGATTAAGACAAGCACTCAATAGAATAAATTAAATGAAGCAATGAATTATATAAATAATAAAGAGCACTATACACAAGGAGGCAGGTAGAGGACACTTACTGCCAGCCTGAACTGAAAAGACAGACCCATTAGCCTTATATCAACAGTTCCACGGGGTAAAATATGCTTTTAAACCACAGCAAATACAGGTTTCTGCTAAGGGTTGTAAGATGCTATTTGGCAAGAACTTAGATCATGGACCATGAATTCACAGCATGAAGAAGAAAACCCATGAAACAAGTTATTAATTACATCACAGTCTACCAGCATCTTCCAAAGTTAGTGCAATATAAAAATTTGAGGTCCTCATTGTTTGGTTCTCTTAAGTATTCTTCACATTCTGCCTTTGACAGCAATTAGATTAGACAAAGCCAAATATTATAGGGGGAAAAGGCAAAATATTTACATATGTATCCGCCTGCCCTGACAGCGTGATGGGCTTCTGTGTGAGTCTGCACCATCTGGGCACCAAATGTACGCCCAGAATTAAAGTTTCAAACTAAGAATAGTATTTAAATAAAAAGAGAGCTAGTGTGCAAAGAGCTTTAAAAAAATCCTCAAATCACAACCTTGCCTTCTTATAGGTTTTCCTATCCCCTTTTGCTCAGTTGCTTTCATAGATTAGAAGCATCAGCAAGAAAACAACAAATGCTCATTTGTCAGAAATTAATCTTTAAGTTATCAGATACCTGCCCAAACAAGAGATTTATGTAGAATAGTAGAAAGGGACACAGAGCCAAGATACAAAATAAAAGCTTACAGAAGGAAGGGAGAAAAAAATCCTGTTCTATTTGCAGCTTTTCTGGAACCAAAAAGGCTAATTTCTAGTAAGGGCCATCAGATTTCTAATTCTGCAAAGACTTTTGGTAGTAATGCAGCAAGCTGTTCAATATCACTTTTATCACCAAAGCATAAAGCAGAAAGATTATGGGCTGAATTCAGGTCATCACTTGACCATACCCATAATTTTGGGCTTTTGCTCACTTCCCCATGGCTCTAATGAGACTTAAGTACACAAAAATACCAAATAAGGCATGGTACAGCACTTGGCATGGCAGTTCAGAGAGAGGACACTGAGGCCCTGCCAGCTCCACCAGGAAGCAGCAGTGTCCATTCAGCAGAAAGCCTCAGCAGAAACAGGCAGTATCCTACCGAGAAACTCAAGGTTTTCATGGTCCGAAATGACAATGCTGGTGATCACTTGGCATTTAAACATGAGCCACTTATTTAAACCCACTCCCACAAGTGTAGGAGAGTGACTATGCCACATCAATGCAACTACAGCAGCATATATCTAACTAGAGGTGAGAATTAGCTTTTGAACCTAAGAAAGAGGCTTTCTGTTGCCTGGGCCTACCAATAAAAATTAGGAGAACAGTGAGTTTATGGGCAGTGATGATTTCATACACCTGATGTTTCCCTCCTTGCTCCACACAGAAGAGAACAACGTTCAAGATGCCCAAAGATCCAAGTCCTGGAGGTCCCTGTGAGAGCAGAAGCAGCAAGAATCAGAACTACTGCTCTGCTGGAAAGTCTTCTCAGAAAAGTGCTATAAAATCCTTACTTTCAGAAGAATTAATAGGTATGCTCACTCCAGTCTTTGGGGTAGGAAGCAAAGCAAGCTTTCCCTCCCATACCCTTAATAGGGTAACTGCAATTTATGGAGCACCTCCAGCCTTCAGCACTAACTTAGAAAGACCAAAAGCAACTGCAGCTTTGCTCAGCACTTTACTCCAATATCTGGGAACAGTATTTATAGAGCAAAGCAGTAAAGTGGGGTTTTTTTCACCTATGAGCTGCCATAGGCAAGAGTTATAGCTGGCCACAAGAAACACAAAACCCACCACAAAGCTGCTCCAGGGACAGATGCAGTATATCCCATGTTTTTCTGACCAAAGGGAAATGCTTACTGGAGATCCCAAAGAAAAGTAGCTGACATCTTCTGATAGAGTGCTAAGAAAAGGATCAGCAGAAGGATGCAACTAGAACCACGCAGAGCAAACCTCTGCCATACCAGCATCACAAACACAGACGCTCAGGGGATTCAGCAGCTGTTAACTGGGGCTGGCAACCCCTTGTTCCTGCAAAGGTCAGATGACAAATCTGAGATAAGGAAACTAGAGTTAGCTTCATCCTGAGCAGCTAAGTATTCACAGCATCAAACATGCACCTCCTCTTACTGACCCACTTACCTGCTCAGTTTCCTTCCCATCTCTGCTGATCATTGCTCCATACTAACACCTTATTGCTCCATAGTACTTCCTCTTCTCCCCATTACAAGAAAAACTTTCAACCTGGGCCATAGCAGAAATATTGCCTGAAAACACTGATTTTTTCTATTCAATTTTCAAAACTACCAACCAACATCCTGATGTTAGTTCAGCTGCCAGAGAAACTCAGCTTCCACTGCATTAATAGGGCTGTAAACACCATCCCAGTAGAGGCCTCAAACTGTTTGGTAATGCAGGGTGTGACTGAACCGTTATCCCACTCTAAACAGAAGAGGGTTGAGAACAATTAAAAGCAAGGTCATACTGCTGGTGTCCATACTGTAATTGTCTGGTGGGTAAACACACACCTTTTTCAGAACTTTTGGACCAGTCTTTCTTCATCACCATTGTGCCCCCGCTACTCCCTTAAATATAATATTTCAACTCTTTCAAACTGCTCCAAGTAACAGTCTTTACCATGGTTCATTTAAGAAATAGAATGGAAACTCAAAATGCCACCAAGGTATTGGTTACTTCTGTCCTAAATTTTGGATCTCAGAAGCATCCAGACGCATTTGCCCAGTGAGGTCAGTTTGACTTGCAAAGGTGGTTGCCAAGTTTCATGAATTTACAGCATCAGTGTGATCATATAATTTAGTCTTCTGCATAATAGTGACCAACCCATCTGAGAGCTGGCAACAGAAAGTAGTCCTTGAAATGGTCTTTCATCAAACCGGTAATCTGTGAGAGCAGTTACGTGACAGTAATATCACTTCACATCCAGCCCAAGATGTCAGAGTTACTTGCATGGGTTATCTGAGTATACTCCCCTCCTGTCTTAAGGACTAGAATATTTCACATTTCCCCTCTGCCTCAGCTTTCAGGGCTGCAGATTGTGGAACCATCCTTAAAGGTTCAACTACAGATTAACTTAATGCCTGTGAATAAATTACCTTCGGTAGCTAGAGGACTTGCAGACACAGATAAACTTTTCTCCCACACTAAGATTCTTTGCAGCAGTACCTGAGTTGGAGCAATCAGGAATCTCAGATGCAGGGAGCCAGCAGTTCACTCACTCTAGATGAACTACAGTGTAGCCATTCCAGACTCCACAAGCTAGGACTGAGGGGCACCTTACACTCTGTAACATGCAGAGACCTGAACCACGGGGTACCCATTCTTCTCTTGTAGTATGCATATTGACTTCTAAGAAGGATCCAGCTGTAAAACTAGTATTTGTTTCACTACATTTCCTGTCAAAGCTTTTGATATTATGAGCTTCCCTGAAAAGACAGGTGTGGATATTCTGAGCCTTCGCTACCTCCAGGCAGCTCTTCCTTCTTCTGTGTTGCAGATACCTCTGGATGAACTGTTTGTAGAAAGCAATTTATTCCACAAAATTCACCCTTTGTGCTAGTTCTAATTTTCACAAATCTGTTTGAGAATTACTACACAAACATTTCCTAGTAAAAGGAATCTTCGCCTCTGGCTTGCAAACTGCACTCACTACATATATTTGTTCTTCACTATGAGAAACTGCCTTCTGTATGAGAGATTGCCTTAATTCCATGGTTTGGTCACTGTTCCCTCATTGGGTGACTATCTCCATAGCAAACAGATGTAGATTGGTCATTTATTCTCTAACTGTTTCACATTCTCTTCAGAAAATCTGTAGAGCAGAGGAAGTTCATAGTGGGTTGTTTTTTTCTTAGCATAACATTTCAGTAAGGTTTCTAGAGGCTATAATCATAGTTAGGACCAAGATTAGGTTACAAAAAGCAATTCCATGTGACATATGTATCTGTTATTGTTTTAGAAGTCTTCTCCCAACTGGAAAAGTTCATTGTCTAATTGTTTTAACATTTTTGCATCCTTCAAACCATCCCTGGCCTTTCAGGCTGGTGCAATTTCAGAATTATCACCCTCAGATGTATGTGCTGCCCTCAGTTACTTCAATCATTTCTTATGAGTCATCAAAACTCATCTGGAAGTACCTTAATATAGGCAAGACTGTTGCAGTTTCAGCATGAATTAACTGGTCAAATTAAACCTTGGAGGAAGATAGGAGAAATTAGGTTCTACTTTGACCAGCTGCTATGACAGAACTGCAATCAGAGACTGCAATCAAATTGCAATCATGCAATCAGATATGCTGACTAGTTAATGAACACAGGATGACTTTTTTTAATGAAATCAGATACTTATTAGAAGATATTGCAAAACCTTTAACAAGATTTTTTTTTACTGCTGGAGTAACACCAACCATGAAAGTACTGGTTACATATTTTTTCCAGATCTATAAATAGATTAATACAAAAATGTAGGAACACTATTCTTCTGCATTAACCATAGAATTATTTATGTTAAAAGGGTTCTCTGGATGTCAACCAGCCCAACGCCCTGCTCAAAAGAGGCACAACTTCAAAGTTAAAATCAGATCCAAAGGTAGTTCATGTTGCTCAGGGCCTTGTCCAATCAAGTTTTAAATACCTCCAAGAATGGAGGTGGACATCCTCGAGCACCTATTTCAGCATCTGACCGCCCCTAATACCTAATCAGGAATTCCCTTGGTGCCACATGAATATTTTGAATAACAGAATACCTAAGAGTAAAGAGCTAAAAATCTAATAAGAATATGCAAAAAGCACCACCTTAATCAACATGTCTGGTGAATATTCATTAACTTATATGCATAAATAGAAGCCAATGTTCTAATTAATGAAGCTCAACATAGATTTTCAGTTGCAGCATGGGCCAAATTATTAGAACAAGAGATGATGTTTCTTCCTGACTGGCTCTGAGGTTCAGCTTGATCTGCCAGTAGGACTTGTTGCTTCTTGTCCTAGATAAAGTGAAACAACTCCTGGTGCTCATTGTTGCTTGCTGTGAGCTGCCAGGACATTGGGTTGATGCCTCCCTTCAGCTGATAAGTTGGAGTTTGTCTGTTTGGTTAAAGGCTCAGTTGCTAGCCCGTAGCTGCCTTCCCTACAAGTGAGTAGAGGTGCACTGTCAGGTTCTATTCACCTTCTGGATATCTGTGTAAAATCAGAGAGGGATCTGATCCAGTGTCCTTCCCCATTTGCAGACTGACCCAAGGGTCACATATTGGGAGAGACAATGAACATGTCAATGGGAACACATGACATGGATCAGCAGTGCACTTCTGAAAAGGACCCCCTGATCATGTCTAGTTACCTTGCTTTGGTTCAGAACACAATGTGCCATGATGAGATGATGCCCATTAGATTCTTCACAAATAAAGCTAAATCAGAAGATGTGCTAATGGAAATTCAACTAATGGTACAAGAGCAGAGCCAGTTTAAAGTAACATCCCCTCCTTGAAAACAAAGTGAACATTAGGTCCTGAGCACAAATTGTTTCTTTTAAATTCAACTCTGCCATACCACATCAGCAAAAAAAAAAAGTGTTGTACAGCCACAAAACTGCATTCATCTGTAACTTATTTGATGCCTTTAAAGAACAATTTTAAAACTGTATTTAAACTGAAAGTCTGAAAAACATACTTGAAAAATTCTACAGCATTTTTCTAAATTTCCTAGGTTTTTTTCAGCTGAAACCATCAGCCACGTTAGACTAAGTTCCACAAATGGTTCTGTTCCCTTGCATGCTTTTTGCTTCAGAAAAAATTTTCTACATGAAAATAAACAACAATTTCCTAACTGTACTTAAGTTTAACTATAAGTGTACTTACAAGCACATTAGGCACCTATATACTCCCTGTGGGGTAAAATGCAGAAAGCCTGTAGTGCAGCCAGCTAGGTAGCTGGCGGCAAACACGTATTCCAATATACAATGTAATTTAAACTTTTTTCCATGTTGATTCCCTTACTGACCACCAAAAAATGCAATGAACACAGAACTTTGGGGAAACATACTCAGAAGATAGCAGCATTATGTTTTATCTGAAGGAAAAGCTTGCTTGTATCCACTGAGTTGAGAGCCACTGAAAGGATGAGACATAAGTATTTTGTCCACAAAATGGCACATACCCAGCAAATACATTAACAGAATGCACAGCTTAAAGATTTTCATTAGGAAAGTGAGCAAACATTTTTTTCAGAGTGAGAAGCAGAACCTTGATGCTCTTTTTTCCTTCCATTTTTCTTTTACAGCTCATCTCACTTAGCTTCCCAATAAAGACTGTCTCAGAGCCTCTAGCTTATTTGAACTTGTTAGACAATGCTCAGCTGGTAAAGCAGTCTAGTAAAACCTTAGCAGGGGGATGGTTGAAAGGATCCAACCTACTGTACTATACTGTACTGTCCACACAGAAATGGGATAATAGACAAGAGTGTGCCATTCCCATTCTTCCCAGGTCATCTGTGATGAAAACCTGCCAGCTCCCTTTCAGTACTGACCCATTAGATCTCTGGAGATATAGAAAAATTCAGATACAATGCACACATGAAAAAGAAGACATCTCTAAAGATAATGGATCTCCAGACACACAACAGCTTTGTTGTGTGTGGGCTTTATGTGACCAGATTCCACACAGTGACTTCCACAGATTTCAGACTGTTACACCTACATTTCAATTGCTGTTTCCACACTAAAACATCTAAATTTTCTTTTCAACCACTGTGTGAGAGCAAAGACAGAGGTGCAGAAGATATGCGCACATGCACTGAGCCAACAGCAACATTTTCAGAGTAGAGAAAAAATGAAGTGCTTGAGCAGCTTTTTCCAGGCCTGTTCCTCACATGCTCTCTGGATAGCCCAGCAAATAGCAGCTTGCTTAAAGCCACCAGCTGGCAGAAGATAAATATTCCACCCATGATAAGAAAAGAATCCAAGTATGAGACCAAAAGCTGAATTTGCATTGGAAAGTGATGAGCTCACACTTTCTCTCCAGGGACCAAGGAAAGGGGGCTGGCAAGGAAGCAGGAGCAAGAAGATGGTTATGAAACACTTTTTTACTTTAGCTATTAATAACAATCTCCAAGCCACAGGGCACTTGAGAGGAGGAAGGCATCTCCTTGCTTCTATTAATCTTTTTGTCCACCTATTTGCTTTGGGCTGGCCACAGGGGAAAGGGAAGCAGAGCACAAATGAAAAGTTAAGGAGGTTAAAAGGGCTGAAAAATATTTGCTCCTACATGTTTGGAGGCAGAAATTAAGTGATCAATAAAAAGTCAGTGAGACAGCAATTACCAGTAAAAACTCACTGATGACCCAATAGCTCATGGAACAAAGTAATATCTCAGCACTGCTGTCAAGCCAAAGAAAAAGCACAGCAAAGGCTATTCCATGGACAGGTTTCTTTTATATCAACGTATGTCTTATGATACTCATAGTAAGATGCTCCCATGAAGCTCCATGAACCAGCTTTAAAACTTATTTTAAAAATGTCTAAGAAGCAAGATCCCTGATTGCCAAGAAGAAAATAGGGGTGGATCCACTGATATCACTCATTCTGAGCATCTGTGATCACATGCAGTGAAGTCTAAGGGTGCCTATCTCTCTACCTTGGAAAGCTATTTTACATGCTGCTTTGCAATGTAAATGTGGCTTTCTAGACACATTTAGTCCTCTTCTTAAAGTGAGAGGAACATAAGCACTTCTCTGTATCCCCTGTTAGTTTACAGCAAGCACCACCAATCACTGAGCTGGAGAAAGCATTTAACTTTCTTGTAGCACTTCAACCTTGTGTTTAAACACCAGAAATCACAACATGACAGAATCATTCGGATGCTTCCATGCAACATTAAGGAAATAAGGCTGAGACCTAACCCAGACAAATCTCCCAGAAGATCCCACTTACAGGGGATCTTACACTTACATTTAGCACTACAGCAGTCTCTTTAAAACATCCCTCAAACAAAAGGACTTGTGCAGGCTATGCAACATCTTTATGACATCATTTTCTCGTAGGTTTTGTCCTGCAACTAAGTGCAGGGGTGGCAGGCAGAGTTTCACAACTTCCAGTGGAACATAATAAGTTGTGGTGAGGAGAAAGGACAGGGAAGAATAAAGTTTGTGGCAGGAGTCACGTGGTAGGGATTTATAGCGCTCAAACTAAGGAGACAGTTTTCCCCAGTCTTAAGCATTGGCTTATAGTCAAAAAGCATTTTGCTTATATGTTGAAGTTCAGATGCATTTTTCTAACTCACATGTTACATATAAAAGGTGAATTGGCTTGCCTTAAATTTGGGAAGTGCACCACTATTAGCATAGAGCCTGTTTTGCACATTTTAAATTAAAAGTAACTAGGAGAAACCACAGTATTTGAAATTATCTCAGTTCCAAAAGCAGAAATACCAGCAGGCAACTAGCCTATCAAAGAAATAAGTGAGGAAGAAATCCAGCATCAGCTTTTCAACCAGGCTGGGCTTTTTCTCCCTCTGAGCAGACTACAGCATGGATAGACCAGAAAGAAGACACCCTGCTATTCCCATAAACTGTTCTCTCTACATCCTGTACTGATAAGACAGACTATATCCATCCATCGAGGACTCTATTGAGACTTTAAAACTGCGCAATAAGATGACTTTGGACATATTCTCTCTTTGGTAGAAAGATTCCATTCTTAAGTATATCCTTATATTCTGGATTCTCTAAGATTATTAGTCTTTTTTTTATGCTGTCCCTAATTTAGTTATTAAAAAATATTAGGGTACTGTGGTTGGAATAAAGACATTTTCAAGACATCACTTCATACACAAGAAAGTATTTCCCAGACAAAGATCCCCTGCAGTTATTAAATGTATGTGCAGAGTAAAGCTAACAGATGAGATCATCCCTAAGCGAGCAGAGTTTCTTCCTGCAAGTCCATAATGTCTCTTGCCTCAAACTCTGCCAACTGAATAACTACTTAGATCACATAGCCTGATGGACAAAAGCTACTAAAACTACCTTGAAATAAACATTGAGATTTTTTCCTGGTGAGTAGAGACCATTAAATTATACAGGCAGTATGTATAATGACTCTCCAAAGTGAGGAACAGTTTCAGTGTTTGGCCATGCTCTTTCCCTGTAAAGTCATCCCCTGGATTGTCCCTGTTCAACTTATTAACTGGTGAGTCACCATCACTAAATACAAGGATACTCCATCTTCCTTTGTAAAGGAGTACACATTCAGAGGGACAAAAGACTGCACAGCTCACTGCCTTTCCCTTGCAAGGCAGTTTGCTGCACTATTGTAACTGGACTTACTATTGTACATGAGGGCTTGAATCAAATAAAGGCCTTGAGAAATTGAATGTTATGTAGATATTTAAAAAGATGTCCTTGAATAGTCAAACTGAAAGACAACTAGAAGGAAAAGGGAAGGAAGATAAAGATGGCAGTAAGAAGATCAGACAACTATACCATGAAATCCAAGACGAGTAAAAGCACAATTTGGTCATTCTAAAACCTATGAACCACAGATATTGTTAATCTCTCTGCAGCTGTCTGAAATCGTAAGTGGTTTCTCCTGTCAGAAGGAAATGATTCTTGAAGAAGTATTTGAAATAGGAAAAGTTGGTGGATGTGATCAAAAAATATTTTTCCAATTGACTGGACTGTGCCCTTACTTATCCGGTGATGAGTTTTGCAATACCATCATATGCCCTTGTGTACAGAAGGCTTAAGCACTGAGCACCTCTCCACAAATGCTACAGTAATTCATTTCTGGTGCATCAAGTTCTTGCCGCACTCAAATGTACTTCAGTCAACAACTATGGGCTAGAATCTCAACATTGCTGCAGACACTGCACCAAACGACAACACATTTCACAGCAGATGAAAACACTGGAAGGATAAAATGCCCTTGCATGGGGGTAGAGGGAACCAGAAGCTGAGAAGGGACCAACTTATCTCCAGCCCCAATCTTCCCTTTGCACATTCCCAGTACAAATCTGCAAGGATCAGGGTATGCCAATAGCTGCCAGCTACGGGAAAGTTAGCAGTGAGATTACCCGTTGCCAGCATTATCTTGAACAAGGAATTAAGTTGTTCTAGCCAAATCTCAAAGGTATTTAGTATCCAAGTACTTCAGCTAAGATTCATTTCATTTCTCTTCTTTTAAGACATGCATATGTTGTGCTTTAATGCAGAAAAAAAAATGGCAGAAGCCAGCCCAACTTATGTAACAGGGCAGCAGATTAGAGTAGGGAAAACCCCTACAGGTCTAAAAGCATCTGTTATTTTTTTCTATGCCAAATAAAGTTAGATTGTTATAAAATCATGTGACCCTAGCTTAGGCCCAGAGCTGGTGTATATTTAAATGTACTAAGGTGTGGGATGAGAATTTCTCATCCCATCTACTGCTGGGTCAGTGCCAATTGGAGGGCAGATTGGAATTTGCTTTGGGAGGGTATTGTGACACCATGTTCCCTTGCCTATAACATCCTCTTGTCTTTCAGTAAACGTCATCTACCACTTCTTGCACCTTCCCATCTGCAATGTCAAATCAAATCAGAGGGTCACAGTATGAAGATCTCCCACTTCCTGCAATGCAAGATGTTCTGACCAGGACAAGCGGGACTAAATATTTCTGTTACCTGTCAAGAAAGATGTATAGACTGAAAGACACAATTCAAAGTGCACTGAGCAGCATTAGATAATATAACTCCATGGATGGCAGCAATAAGCATTGTCCGAAAGGTGAGCACTGCATATCTGAAGACCTTTGTCACCACCCAATGCATCCCACCATCCCCGTGCCTGAAAGGCCAGCAGAATGCCACTGGAGTTTATAGCCTGAAGTGTTATTCAGCCCTTTACCATTCAAGAACCTCCTTTATGATCCTCATTCTGACAGAGGAGGAGGCAACCATATCCCAAAAGATCCATCACCATACATGGGACCAAAGAAGAGCTCTCTTCCGAGCACCACTTAAACAGTACAGAACAGGTCTTCAACACTACACTGGTGAAATTCCGATTTAGAGAGAAGGGGCTATGGAAACAAGCATTTATTCAGACACTGTCAGCTCAGGATTTAATTTTTAATCTATACTCCTAGTCTGAACTTTTAACAAATGCTCATGTCTCAGTAGCCTCTGATAACACCCAATGGGACCAAAGCTGTACAATTACAGTGAACAGAATCTGTGCCCTGAAAGACTTTTGCTGATCCTGTTTAGTACCTCCCCTCCTCATCTAGTTCATTTTGTATAATATGTAAAGATAAGTCTTGAACTGCAAGGTTTGATCTTAGAAATTATAAACTCCATGATTCAGCATCCTATGTGCTTCCAGACACATTTTTATCTGTAGAATTAATTCTAAACCCAAGTGTTATTATAGATTGTTGTATTCTATGAATGCTTCATTTCTATTTTAGTTACTACTCTAAAAATACCTTGCACTGTCTATTTCTCAATAATATCTCAAACTATTTATTGAAGACAGGATTGCTGCCCAGCATTAATTTATATACTATTCCCCCCCCCACCAAAAGTCAGGCCTTCTGTTTCCTACCTCTGTATAGCAACATGAGGACACTAACTCACAGACAGTGCAATTAGTTCCCTTTGCTATAGGTCTAAATGCAGACTTTAATCCATCATTCTATTAACTCTAAGTTATTTAATACAGTAGATCTCTATTCCACCCCTCCAAACAAACCAATTACAAATTGAGGCAATAAAATCATGAACAGCAAGTAATCACTGCTTGTCCCAAGTCAGGGACCAGTATCTTCCTACAATATGAAACTCTTCCTGCACTACATTTCAACATGGCTTAGGAGAAGGACTGGGCAGGTGTTAGCACACCCCTCCTAATTTTCTTTCCTCTTGTTTTTTCAGGGGCTGTTCAGCTATTTTTCAGCTATTTGTTCAGCCTCTCAGAATCAGAGCACAAGGCTTCAGTTCACTGAGTGCAGGATGAGGTGAAAAAGATCCAGGATGATTCTAAACATGCCACCACTGGACCATCAGCCACTCTGATGAAAAGGATGAAGGGCAACATGCCAACCTAACAGAAAAGACATTCTTTGGAAAACACCTAAATCTTTAAGAAAATATGTCATTAGCTTTATTCTTACCTCCTAGGGTTCTGCTATATCAGGTTTAATTACAGCAATTGTGACAAAAATCATAGTAAAGAGATATAACTGCAAGCTGATCTTGCCCAGAGATTCCACCCACCAGGGTAAGAGCCAAACACAGCACCAGGAAGAGACTGCAGTACAAGCTTGGTGAGTTGCACATGCAAATCAGTTTCATCAAAAATATTTCTGAGTACAGCCTACCTTAAAGGGAACAAGAGATTAAGGTTGCAGGCACAAAGCTGAGATCCAGGAAGCACTCCCAGGACAAGGAGACTTAGGAAGGGGGAGCAAAATGCTCATCTCGTACTGCACTAGAAATACAGTAAGGGTGCACAAGTGCCAGACTCACTGCCAGCACAGTCAATATCCCAAAATGAAAACCCAAGTCTGTTGTATGACATCAATGGAATCAGCTAAAGATGATCCTTACACATCCTCAGGCAACTGATCAGCCTGATCACGCCTAGAGAAAAGAACACCCAAGTTTAGATGGTTAACAGGAGGGGTTATAGTGTTTATGCTTGTAGCTACACACTTGGGCAACAGGCATAAAACATATAAAGAAAAAAGAGCTAACAACACAGAGCTCTGAAAGGAGTGAGAAATAAAAGACAAAATAGCCCAGTTTCTGGAATTGATAACATTATCATATGTTTGTATAACTCATTTGCAAATGTGGTAGATTTTACACCATAAGGATTAAACAGCTTTTCTGAATATAGCCACAGCAGATGCAGGATAGAGGGAGACCCATTCTCAGTACAGGGACACACTTCAAGTTAAATAATCCAATCCTGGAATATCAGTAAGTGAACAGCTCTCAAATGTGCAAGTGACTTCATCCACACAAAAGAGAAGCCTTTGCCAGGAGCACACGCAAAGGCGAGACTGGACATTGACGCTTCATAATGGACTAAAGAAAAGATACTTGGGAAATATAGAATCACAGAAGGGGTTGGGTTGGAAAGGACCTTAAAGACCACCCAATTCTAACCTCCTTGCCACAGGCAGGGATGCCTTTCACCAGGATCAGATTGCTCAAAGCTGCATTCAACCTGTCTTCGAACTCTTTCCAGGGTTCCAGAGCTTTAATATTTTTCTGAGATTTAATAAACATCTTTCCAAAATGAGTAAGTGGTCTGGAATTGTAGTGAACAGCAGAAAACACAAATTTCCACATAGTATTTCCCACATTTTAGCAAAAAATCTTTCCTACAGGAAAATAACCAAGTTATCTTAAGAAATGAAAAATAACAGTATTCATCTGTTACTCTACAACTTTCAACTACGGAATAAAGATTTTACTATGAAACTGCACAATAATTTACTTTAAATAAGAATATTAAGTACTCTTGACATATAGACCATGATATTTAAGAACACTTAGGTTGTCCTGAAAAGGAGGGAGCAAAAGAAAATACCATGGTTCTCTGTTTAGATTTCCTACAGACTTGGTGACATTAATTGTAATTCAGCAGTGCTATGGCAATGACTAGGAACTTCAGTCTCGGGCCAGGTTCCCATGAGCCCAGGCACTGTGTGATTCTGAAACTAATACTGCTCCAGACCCAATTTCTTCACCATTTGATAAATATTTCAAGTGCTTCTGCATGTCTCCAATATCACACCTATAAACTGATTTTGTATTGGGTAGAGAGATGTACTTAAACAGTAAAAAATAATAGCTACATATACTACTAATATTCAAAATCAAGTGGAATTATCTCATGATACTCAAACCGTACATGTCACCCACAAGAGTCATTACTTGAAGCCAAGTCTGCAATTTTATTATTCATATTATACCAGGGCAGAAAACAGAGTCTGAAATAGTTCTGGTTGTTTAGAAGACTCAGAATCTTGTACTCCAAAAGGAAGTAAGAACATTTAGACTCTTGAGGTCCCACAAGGAAGTAAGACAGTCATGTAAGCTGCACATTGCCTCTGTGGCCACCTTTAAGCCTCAGCTCATGCTCCTCTGATTTAGTCAGGTGCCTTTTGCCCAGTTAGGATAATTTAAGTCTGAGGCTTTGATCATTCCGGAGCCCTGATTCCATGCCACAAAGTACAAAAACAGTAAAGGGGTTTACTTCAAACAGTTGCACATGACCCATGGCAATAATACAACACTTGAATCACTTCAGCACTGGACAGCTCTGCAACTTCTCAGCACTGACACTGCAGAACCAGAGACCCAAATATGCTGACCTGGACATGAAGCTGAGCATGATTTCCCCTCAGCTATTACTCCTAATCCTATAAAGTGAATAATACAATGTGGCCGTTGTGCACAATAGTTGAAGGATGCCAGTCTCACTTCTAATAGGAGAAAAGCGGACTCGCATCACCACAGATACTCTTACTAGGAGAATATTCGTGAGAAGATTTTTAAATCATTTTTAAGCTATGCTAGATACAGTCAGTTACTTATCTGTATCTGGAGAATGTTGGTGCCTGCTGGATCCTCAGCCTAGAGTTAGAAAGGACAGGGATAATCACTCACATGCCTTGTCAGAAATGGGTACCATCACACTTTCAGCAAGGTGCACACTTGCAGTTGTGCTGCATCAGGGATGCAGTCAGGCATTGTGAACTGCATTGCTCTGCCACATCACTTGAAAGCATGATGGAAGGTTCTGGCAGTATCTTTCATTAGGGTTAGGGCTATGCTGCTCCCATCAGTCAGAAGGACTGCCAGAGTCCATTGCATGTCTTGGCAAGCAGGCCCAGACTCCTGTGTCATGAATTACCTGGTTGGAAGAATTGCAGCTTGTTGCAATATTAAAAATAAATATCCCTTTCATTGGTTTAACCTTTGGTTCCCTAGCCCTGCAGTTCACCTCCCTGAACTACAAACAACAATCACAACTCATGAGTGTTTAGGGAGGGGCAGTAGCTTCTCCCTATTCCAGAAAAGTAAGAGTGAACTGCACTATTTAGCATGAACCCACACCAGATGATAATGAAATGAATTAGCAATAAAAATTTATTTCATGTATAAAAACCTTTTAAAAGAGAAATAAGCCAGGCTCCAAATTACCATCAAAATTAACTTCCATTGATGCTCTGCCAGTGCTGCTGAACTAATGTTCTTTGCAGAAGCTGAGTGGATTGATGATTGAGTGGTATCAATTAACATGAACTGTTGTGTTAGTTGCCTCATCTGGAGATCAAAGCATTTTGTTTTAAGGAGAACAGAAAAATCCAGCACCACTAAGGCTTCCCCCTTCTGCATCTCTCTCCATTTCCACTACCTAGTCTCTGGCACAACTAGCATTCTTTCCCAAGCATAACTCTCTGTGTTTAAGTAACCAACAAGAAAGTCAACACAAAAATTCCATCTTCTGGGAATTAGAGCTCTAAATAGAATGGTTGACAGACCATAGGCAACCAAAGCATTGTATCACAGAGCTATCACACAGCTAATGATAGCTGAGTGATGTTCAGGTGACTAGATGCAGCTTGTGGTGGTTTCTTTCCCTATGGCTCCCTGGCAAGATGAGAAATCTCTGTTCAAGGTGGCTGCCTGATTTTTCATACATTTCCAGGCAACACTACTGAGTCTTTCAGCCCTCTTCCTCGTCAAATATCAATTTGAGAGTGTGATGCTTATATTTTCCTCAGCTTATAAACCATCCAGTTTTTTTGATCCATGCCAGTGAGCAGCAGCTGGAAGCACCTAAGCAGTGAGCAAGTTGTGACAATAGTGAAGGAGCATCAAGAAGGGGAAAATTACATACAGAAAACGTTCTGACTGCCCCAGCAGCTCACACACATTCTGTCAGGTCACTCAAAACACTCCCAATCAGCAGTCTAAACTGAAGCAAATGTCTGGGGAACAGTGCACAAACTATTTTGGCCTTTGTGATTTGTGCCCACTCATCATCTGAGTGTTCTGCCATTGACCCTGGCAGGGTAGGACAGGTACACAGGCTCCATCTCAAGGCTTGGCCTCACCAGAGTGTCTCTGTACTGACTGCAAGTCCCACTGTAGTAACCAAATTCAACTTAGTCGTCTACCTCGACTACTTACTACTTAGTCTACCTTTCAAAGCAGGCAAATTCACTACATCACACTCCCAATGTGGGATGTTAGCAAACACACCTGCTAAAGCCATAGGAAACAGATTAATGAGATTTTTTAATATTAGTATCTATATTAGCACAAGAGTTACACATGCAAGGAATGGGCAACTTAATACCGAAACTAATCCAACTGCTTCTCTGTGATGTTTAGGGGCAAAGAAGGATTTACTCCAGCAGCTGTAGCAAAACATGACTTCACTTAGCTCTAGCATGCTCTCCCTGCTAAAGCCCAAAATACCCTGTAGAGGCAAACAAATAACAGCAGATATGGAAAGGAGTTAAGGAACTGACAAAAGCCACATTCTCTTCTCAGTTTTGAGATGAGGTGGAAAGTCAGTAAAAGAAAAAAGCTCATGCTGATGGCAAGAGCTGCAATGAAGAAGACTCACATCAACAGAGCAAGACTATCAGCTATGAGAAGGCAGAGGTTAAGATTGAAGCCAAACCTAAAGAAACCCCAAAGGTGCAGTCCCACATTTTGGAGGCACCCAAGAAAAAAGGGCCAAAATTTTACTTTTTCATATGTATCTTAAGGCATTTACAGCTGGGATTATACATAGCAGTTGCTTGCAATAGCAGAAGACTACAGTGATTTAGTAACTCTCCCTAGTCCTGCACAGAGGTGTCAGGGGAAGACAGTAAGAATGATCTGAATTTCTAGGACTTGAACAGGAAAAAAACACAAGAGTAATTAAATATTTTAATTCTCCTCTGTAAGTTCTGCCACTATGACCTCACTACATTATTTGAAGTACTCTCTACTCAGCTAACATTTTTAACAAGAATAAAACACCTCTAGCCTCCATTCCACTATAACCACCATTACCCACCCATAAGACTTGCTCAGCACAGGCAATCAAAGTCCTCTGAACAGCATCAGATCTATGCTGCCTTGTACAACAGAGCAGCAGGGAACACTTTAATTAGTGTTTTCTTCTGAAGGGTAAAAAAATATTCTGAAACTACTCTGCCTGGTAACAAACTGCATCTTTCACACTGCTGGAGAAATGAAACTGATTCCTACTTCGTGTACTTTCCTTAGTTGAATTTTTTTGTTTTGTTTTACAGATTTGCTTCTATCATGATGAAAGCTACACAAAATACTACAAAAGCAATGGAGAAGAGAATGTCAATATTAAGGGAAATAAAGTTTTCAATTACCCTGGTAAAATAAGTTAGTCAAGATGGGTGGGAACAACCCCAGTGGAAAAAGAAAACCTACAAACTACTTTATTTCTCCAATTTTCCCTTTCCTCCTTCATAGGGTGACTTGGCTCATTGGCTCTGAACTCAGAGTGAAACAGAGGTCACTTCTACCTTTCAAAGCAGGTATAGCTCACACACACACGCCAGCACCAGCAGTCTTTACATGGGTCAGGTTCTGGAGCCATTCCCCTGCCAAGCTGGGCATCCAGTCACCAGCAATTACAGAAACAATTAAATACATGTTTCCCTGCTATGCAAAGAAGTGCATTTCAATAACATTCCTGCGTACTTATTAAATGTTTTCCACTGGAAGATCTCCAGAATTATAAACATTCATTAATCACCACAAAACTACATGAAAACTACATCAAATAGGTGATCACAAAGCTAGAGGCCATTTTATACTGGGTCAACTTCATGCTGCTCTGCTGACACACAGCCAACTTGCTGTGAGCCATTCCAGCCCCAGAATTACCTTTCTTGCAAGAAAACACTTTGTCCAACAGCACCCTTGCATTTGTCAATCATCCCCAAAGCTTTGGCCAAGAGAAAAAAGGGCAGATCCAGGCATCCATGAACTAATAATCCTCAACTAACTTAGCAGCTGAGCCAGACCACAGATTGTCAGCACAAGTGACCTCATGGGCCAGGGGAGAGGAAGAAAGGGCACAGCCAGATCCCACATTTTCCCACAGGCCATGGGATCACAGATTTAGAGCTCAGCTAGTCGAGTCACCCACACCTCAGGAAAAGATGACAGAAACCCTTGCCATTGCAGCAGGTGGCTCTCACTGCCCACACCTGACACAAAAGGTTCTCAGTGAGCAGCCCAGAGCATAAGACTTGACTGGAGTTAACAGAAGCCCAGAACACACACTCGGGGGTAGTCTGTATTGAAATAAGGTTTTTTACATGATTTTTGCAATAAAAGTAAGATTTTTCCTGAAAAATCATACTAGCATAAAATCCAGTACTCTGTGTTACAAGCAAACCACTTGATACTAATATAGCTTATTTTTGTTGCTGAACAAGAACAAGCTATTCTAATGGAAAATCTGCAGTTGAAATACGCAAACTCAGACACCAACATTTTTTACAATTAGAGAAATTGCTAACACATCACTAGGCTGTTTAAATTTTATACCCATGTAGAAGAAAAGACTTGAAACACAGTTTACAGAGAATTTGCACTGCATATACTGCTGTGTCTGATGCTCAATCAGAGGAACATAGAAGTTTTTGTACTTTCATTTGTATACATGAGTATTTGTACATATGCATGTTTTAATTAAGCCTTATTAATGTACTTAGTCTATTTTCTCACTATAATTATACAGTTATACAGAAGAACATTCAAAAGCCTAGATGACTCAGGAGTTTGACAGCAAGATATGAAATGCCAAATTTAGTCAACAGTACAAACCCAGCTACCCAGCTTAATTCAGTAATCTGGAGCAGACAATCATTTAAATGCAACTCTGACAAGTTTTATCCTTTTTTCTTTGTTAATTGTCTGCTAACAGGCTGCAAATAAAATCTGAAATTTATTCATTATTCAAAATGATTCATAAATGTCTTCACTGACTAACCCTCAGCCTACAAATATCTTAAGCTATGGCTGTCACAACTAAGTAAACAATTTGCAATTCATGGTGTAACTTATGTAATGAATTTCTTCACCTTATGTAACCAGCTTGAACAGTTTAAAGAGCTGACAAATGCCGCATACATTTTTAATTGCACACTCCCAGTTAACAGTTGGGTGGTTAGAGGAATCACCCTCCCAGGAAACATACAGTGCCATGTGATTTAGGTTGCAAATACAAAATCTTTCACTCAACAACATGCTTTGAAATTCACCTTCTTTGCCCACACCAAATGAAGTAGGCAAGCCTTCAAGCTATAAATGCTTTTCCACATATCCTTATGCTGTAGTAGTAGTATTTAAAAGCTTCCAATTTAAGCATTATTTTCTAAAATGCAGAAAATGACAATTTATCCCATCTTCTCTACAGTACTGCAAGATTTGGAAAATGCACATTTACCAGGAAGCTACTGCATTCTTTCTAGTACCATAAAGTGTGCCCCACAGGCTCTGCACCAAAGGTTGGGGGTCACTCTAACATGGGCCACGTGCTACTCTGCTCTCTTCCTGATGCTGCACTTCACTTCAGGAGTTAAAAACTAAATATTTGAAACTACACTGCAGAAGATGGCTTAAAACAGTTCCTCAAACAAATTAAAAGCTTCAGGCAACCCGAGTTTACCATTTGTCTCAGAATCCAATTCCACAGTTTATCACCACACTCAATGCGGTCTCATACTGAACTAAAATTTTACATTTCAGTTCATCATTGATCATTTTTTCTATATGTTTCTCCAAACTTTGCTCTTACTAGAGCCACAGAGTTTGATGATCTACTCTGTTTCCCTCCTTTTTTTGTGCCAAGGTACAAGCCAGATTTCAATACCATTTATAGGGCTCTTCGAACCCTTTTAATTGTGTGTTAAGTCAGGAGAAGGAAGGTGACTTTAATGAGGCTACTACCGAACATGAATAAAGCTCTGAAATCTGGCCCTACCAATCTAGCTTTAAAAAAAAAAAAAAAAATTGACTCCTAAGCCAATCATCCCCGTGTCCCAGTTTTTAGTGTTCTTTGATTTCCCCCAGTATGACAGAAAAGTGAAACATTTCTGTGCAGCCAGGCAATAGCTATCAACAGTTCTGGAGTACTCTGATGCTTTGCCCCACTTATAACACACTTTAAAATCCAGTCAGTTCAATATCTCTTCTCACACAGGTTACAACTCCTATTTTTTACTAAAAGGAACTATTCCTAGACAGGACTCTGCCCAACAGCAACAAGAGCTTTACAGGAGCCCAGGCATGAAACAGCAAGGCCCTCCATGAGGGCATTGGCATCACATCTGTGAAATCTCTCTTGACAATGAGTATAGGGCAGTGGTGAATTGGATCCCAGGACAGTGGCCCTAAATTAAAAAAACCACTTTTTATAACCAAATAATCAAAGTCCTCCATGTTGTTTGGTTGTTTTTCTTTTTTTTATTTCTGCCAACCTCCATTACTATACTTTTACAGAAACTTTACTGAAAACTTCAATATAACAATTAGAAAAGAAAAATTTCATTATAACAACTTTAAAGATTTAAAAAATGTCACTGAAATTTAAGGGAGGAAAGATAAAAAAATGAGCCTATCTTGAACTACCAAAAAAATCCCTATCTAAAAAGTCTGGTACTACCTTTCCACAACTATGTTCTAATTTTTCAGACAGCTCTCACCCCTGGGACTCTGTCTGTCCTCAAGATTTTCCTTTACCACTGGTAACATGTTCCTGATGATTTCCCCTGAAGGTATAAAGCAGCCCTGTGTACTCCCCCCCATCAACACACACACACTTGTATTTCTTTCCTTCCTGCCCATGTTCCACTGCTATTTTAGTCTATTCTTCTGTCTAGACAAATTTTACAGCTATTCGTATTACTGGGCTTTCCTAATAAAAATACCCCTGTGCAATCTGCCATCACTGTGCCTGTGCCACTTAAGATAAATGTAAACACACAAAATAAAGCTGAAAAGGTGCATGGGCCTCATATCTTTTGGCTATACAAGACTCACACAGATATGAAATCTGAAAGCATTTATTACAATTCTTCTGAGGAGGATTTATTAGACTGTTTTCTGAAGAAAACCCCTACAGTATAGATGATGTTCCCACCAACCCCAGCTCTAGCAGGATATCCCAGGCAAATGATCTTTTTAGACAAAACTATAGCACTTACAAAGAGTAGCATCAAATTCTGCATTTTGAGCCAACTGCAAGGCAGTAACCTTTTGTATTTTACCAACACTTCCCACAGTATTTTGTCTGTTAAGACTCAGCTCTGAGAATCTAGCAATTAAACCCATGGAGGACAGCTGAAAACCTACCCCAAATATCTGGTTATTGATCAATAACCAGAAGAAAATAAAAATGAAGCCAATATTTGTCAATCACATATGTTTTTTAAATCTCAGGTTTTTTTAGAGCTAGATTGATTTCTTTTGCACATTTGGAATGGATGCTGTCAAACAATGCACAGAATAAAATTCAAATATCAATGAGAGTATTAAAATTCAGAACTCAGACATAAATCCTGCATGAAAGACACAGCCTTTCTAATACTTTTTCCATTTATAATATTGCTCTCAGCAACATCTGGCACAAAGTAGCAGTTATCCCCTAAGATCTCACACAATGTGATACATATCACAATAAAATTCACTTAATACAATCACTTATAATACATAAAATATCAGTTCAATTAGACTACCACTATTACAGCTTTCTGGTGATAGTTTGCTCTACAAAAGTGTGACCTAGTACTCTTCCTATTGTTAGTCTCTGGGGAAAAAAAGTGGTGATATTGCACTATGTAAGGGACCATCAGAAGGTAAGAAAGCTGTCAGAGCCGCTGATTTCAACCTATTGAAACTCATGGACCTATAAAGCATCTCAAATGGAGGTATGGATCCCTGAATAATGGATTTAAGCCTAATGACAATAGCCTCACTTTTCTCATTATCTTTCACAAACCCATAGAAATAGTTCCTGGACCATTGGTCGAAGACCATTACTTTAGGGCAGCGAAGAATTACATGCTGACACTTACAGTACTGCTGACTGAGTCATAAGGTGAATAATTACACACACTGCAGCAAAGCACAAACTCCTGGGGCTGGCCAGTCCAAGGCTCTGTGCTGGCACACAGGGACCTGTGTGAGCAACTGCCCCAGTAAGCAGAGTCAGTGCAAGAAAGGAAACTACACACAGGCATTAAATTGCACACAGAAGTATTCACTGGGTAAAGACCTAAACAAGGATGAAGCATGAGAGCTTTTAACTCCCATCCCCTCTTGCACGGCACCAACCCCACACATTCAAAAACTCCAAACTAAAAAAACAGTAAAGAACTAGAAGAGTCCCATTAACTCAATTGAACCCATTTTTCCTGATCCCTTTGGCCTCTGCACCTTTTGTGGGAAAGTGTTGATAAATTCGCTATTGTTTAAATCTATTTTCACTTACTCTAAAGTAAACATAAACCAAATATACACAAAACACTGCTCCCTTACTGCTCATCCACCAACTCCACTGGCCCAGTCATGCCAGGTCCTGATCCCCTTCAGGCCCATAAGCATGAAGCCATCATATCCTGCCAGGGCTGGGACAGCTTCAGAGGAAGCTTTCAAGCACATGGAGACCCCAAGGTACAGCCTCCCCAGACTGAAAACAAATAAGCTGAACAGCCAGCCTGCATGGGGACAATCTCACAGGCCACCGGTTTTGTTATTTGGATCACACATAGCTACTTTAAAAGCCAGGCCTGCCCTGTGGCATCACCCAGCCCTAGCACTGGCACTCCCCAGGTGGATGTCACCACCTTAGGCGGCTCAGGCGAGAAACCCCCACAGCTCCTCCTAAGAGGTGATGATTCCCCCAAACCAACAGCCAAGTCTCCCCAGACCAAAAGAAGAGCCAGGAAAGAAAAAGATGCCATTTCATCCCCAAGCTAATGTGGTGTTTCAACTTCTCAAGCTTCACAGCTACAGGCTGCACAAGCCCTAAGGACATGAGGGAGGTACCTGCAGCACCAGCAGGTTCCATGTCACCTCCCAGACCAGGGAAGCACCTGAGGGAGATGCCACCTCTGTACCACAGAGCTACACTCCAGGGCACACAAGGGGCCTCAGCCAGCTGCCGCTTTTGCTCACCCAGTCTGCCTGCAAGAAGAGCTCTACGCAGTCCAGGACATCACCAAAGCCTACCCTGCTGGTTTAGACTGCAGAGGCCACAGCACCTTGGTCTCCAACCCACAGAGACACCCCAGCACCAGCTCCCAGCAGCCACAAGGGAGTCCAAGTGCACAAAACTGCACACTGCCTGTAACCAGCCATGCACATACCTCCTTCAAACAGCGGGCAGAGCTTCACGAGGGGCGCAGACCCACAAGACGGAGCACAAAGGGCTGGTAATGGTGTCCATCATCACAGCAACGAACAAGCCAGGAGCACAGGACCCCTCAGAGTGTAACCCACCCCCTCCCCAGCAGGGCTGACGGAAAAGCCAGCACCCTCAGGCTGGGCTGAAATGGCCCCTGGGGTGGCTGTGGGGGGCTCAGGTGGTGCCAGTCGGGGCCATCAGGGCCGTGAGGGCCTGTGATTGCCCCCGGCTGGCCCCGCCTCTGCTGAGGGGGAGCTGCGCCTGCCACCAGATCTGTGTGGCGAGAGGGGCTTGCTTTCCCCACAGAGACACGGAGGAGCCGTGCTCGGAGCCGAGCTCCCCAGCACTGCCTCCGTGCTCACCCACAGTGTAGGTCACTGGGCTGGGGGATCGCTGCTACTGCAAATGGCGTCCAGGCAGGACGTGGGCCTGCGATGCCCAGGCTTGAGTGAAATGTGGTGTTTCCTTTTCCCTCAAGAAAACTTCTATCTGATAAAGGCAAACAAATTCCCTCATAAATTTTCCTAGGATTATTTACAATGTTCTTTCGGCAGAAGCGATTAACAACTAGGGGCCTTATGTATCTCCCCTTCCAGCAGTAAACAGCCACTGAAATAAATGCATCGTCAAGAAAAGAACAAGAGAAAAGTGCCCAAAAATTTCCACCCCTGCACCAGCGCTCAGACGACACTTGTGGTTCTGTCTCTTACTTGCCTCACTCCTCCAGAAACCCCTGGCATGAGCATCCTTCTGCTCATGTTCTTGGATTTTTGTCCGCACCCCACCCGCAGTCCTGCAGCAGTGCCCAGGCAGGTGTCATGCCCACTGAAAATGCCCTCTGGAGAGATTTAGCAAGCAAGGACCAAAGGACAGTCCACTGTGCTGCAGATGAACAAAATTAAAGCAGCCTGAAGTTTACTTGGGGAAGAAACCAACATTAACAGTAACAGGGATCTCATCCCTGAGTGTGTGGGGGCTCCTGCTATGGGCTGCACTCAGAAGAGAAGGTGGGCCTCTGGCAATGAAGAAATTTGTGAATCAGCAAAATGGAAGAACAAAAAAACAACCTTTTTTCTTCTTACCGGTGTGGCACGGTACCTGATGGGTTAGCTCACCAGATTTTCATGGTTTTAGACTAGATATTTAGATAACATATTTGAAAGATTGGGCTAAATTAACAAGATTCCTGAAATTTGTACACTCACTGGGAACATAATATGGACATCATAACCATGCAGCAATACATTAATATGCAAATTAGATGTGTGGGGTTAGAAGAGGTTATTTGAATAAGTAGTGCAATCGCAAAGATGATATTTTTAATATTTCTTGATCATCTTGTTCTGTCAGGATTGACGTTCACTAGTGTGAAAGGGATAACAAGCCCCTACCAGGTCTGTAGCACTAAAAGGCTCCTTTGATGGTACTAAGGAAGCAGATGACTGTTGCTTCCGTGACTTTCCATAATATTCATTTTTGCAAATGTAACTAGTATTGATCAGTATATATAATCTCATATGCGACAGTCAATACTTCGGCATATTTTTGATTGCCAGAACATATGGAAAAGAAACTGGAAGTGTTGGAAGAAACAAAATGTGTGGTGGAGGAAAGCCATCTCAGACAGAGGAACAGGTGATAGCCAGTTCACCTCTCTTCTAGAGCAGGCTGACTCCATGCAGCACAGCCTCCCAAGTTCTGCTTCCAGCGCCTGTTACCTACCTATGTAGATACTTCACTGACAACACAGTACTATGTGTTTTGACAGCAGAAGGTTCTTTGTAGTTTTCAGACTATTTTGTCACTTCCTTCTGTGTCATTTCTTATGATATACTCCTTTGAATCACACAAAGTAATTCTTCTCCTCTTAGCATTAACACCCACCAAATATTTGTAGTCTCTTAGTGCATGCCCGCCTTCATCATCTCTTACCCACATTAAGCACACCTAATCTTTCAACCTAAATCAATCCTGAAGCCATCCTGATAGTTTTTGTTGCTTTGCTTTGAACTCCTCTCAGTTTGTTGAGACACTGCTATTAAAGTTTTGTGCAAGGCTTGACGTGACAGTTTTAGATGTGTATGCATCAGAAGTGTATAGAATCAATCTATTACCACCTTGAACTGCAATATAATGCTTCCTTATATGCAGTGCAAACACTGCTTTGCAAATTAACATGGAATGTCCTATCCTGAGTTTCTGAGCTGATCTCCAGGCTTTTGATTCTTTTTGAGAGGCATGAGTTCCAGATTATTTTCATATCTCACTTTTTCCATTACTAGAGAGATGGGGTCCAAAAAATCTCAATAGAAGAAGCATCAGAATACAGTATAATAATCAGAAAAGAGGGATTCAACATATTTTTCAAGGTCTCCATGGCATTTTGCCCTAAAGAAAAAATCGGTTTGGCTAAATTCTTGTTTAGTCTCTGTGTGTACAGTGATTACTGCTGGGACAGCAAAGGACCACCAAATCCCACAATCACATAATCCTTACACCACTGCAGAGCATCATCCATCCCTACATACAACTCATATAGCCTTGGATTATGTATAGCTGTGTTCACATGGTGAAGGAAGTTCAGTGGCAGCATCACAAGGCGATATGTGGTACCAAGTCTTGCTGACAGATGGACAGGAGATTCAGAAGACAGTGAGAAAACTACTGGAGCAACAGACTCAAAGTCACCCAACTCACACATAGGACAAATGAACAAGTACACAGAGAAGGATCCCCCAGACCTCTTTAAGAGGCCCAACCTTGCCTCGTTGATAAGATCCAAGTCTCCTCTCTTACCTGGACTGATTGCTGCCCACTTACAGTGTTGAGGCTCCCTGAGAAACCAGTTACCTGTGTGTTCCTGCTGCGAGAGGCCACAATTGCTGTGTGCTGGCCTCCTCTGGTTCTTCCAAGGTAGGGAACGTTACGAGTTACACAACTTGCATGGGAAAACACAGGGTTTATGCAAAAGAGGCGGGAGATGAAGACTAGAAATAACAGGCCAACTTGAAAGGACAAGACTAATAATAACAAAATGTGACTAGGGAAGGGACAGAAAGAAAGGGAGCAGAGAAGAGCAGGGATCAAAGGAGCAGGAAGAATAGCAGTATGGAGGCTGAGAAGAAAGGTTGTGACGGCCCCGGACTGTCACACCCCATGGCGGCAGACTGCATCTGGCCATTAAGAGCACAGTTTCGCGTCACATACAAATGTGATCCAAAGGAAGTCCTGGCAGCTTCCAAAGGGACAACCTCTGCATTTCAAACACACAACAGGGCCCCAGATTGAGCCACTAGTAGGTGAGCTGGTGTTTGAAGGCAATAGCCAACAGCCGTTTCTGCTGAGACAAAACCTGGCCACACATCTGTTCAAGAAGCCAGCAAAGATCTCATCTTTCTCCAGACAGAAACTGAGTAACTAATAGCACTGTGACAGCAATATTCCTTTCTCTAACAGCACACTCTTTACTAACAGATTTCAAATGCCCTACAAAGGAGGGATTTCCATTGCCACTAACAGGTAGGTTGGCTGAGGTGCAGGGGGTGACGTTGCTTCTTAATCTGGTCTAGCACAGATCAGGAAATAGAGACTGGCCACCTCTCCTCTGCTCCAGTGTGCTGCTTGCAAAGCAATGCCTCCTGTAAGCATGATCTGTTCCTCTCTCTACTTTAAGGGGATCACTTCTTCAAACTGAAGATTATGCTTCTTCTGGTTTCTTACAGCTACCCTGGTGACAGCATAAAAGCCAGGTGACATCCACTCTTCCCTTTAACATTCATCATCAGACATGAGGTAGATATGGTTAAGGGGAAGGACCAGAGCCCTCCCTCCCAAGCAGAGAGATACCTCACTTACCCTGCACCCAGCCAGCTCCCCGCCCTTGCCTGCCTACTCAGCATGCTAAGTACATGACAAGTGGATTAAAATAACATTTAAGACAAGACCTAACACTTGTTAAAAAGAGGGGAGATCTCAAGGCAAGCTCAAACTGCATCATCACGTCAACCTAAAGAGATGGAGGATGGCAGCTTGCCACACAGACCGCTGGTGGTTTCTGTCACAGCGTGTGTCAGGCTGCCACACATGTACATTAAATACACAAATGCACATGTCAAAGAGATCAGGAGGGTGTTCAGTATCATGTGCCATACTCCATGAGGTACCATGCTCATCAAGTAGAGCTATGGGGCTGGAAACCCCAAATCTGACTTCATCTTCCATTGACCAGCTGATCCCTTTGCAGAGCAGAGCCTCAGGTATTCCTATCTCGTCCCATTGCCCCCACTCCTTCCCCTTTTTAATCCCATACACACATTTTGCTTTGGAAGCTAGAAGATGGGCACAAAGGTGAGGGGAAGGAGGGCAAAGGGGATTTCTCCCAGGCCCTAATATCACAGGGGCTCACCAGTGGATTTGTCTGGGAAATACTTTGTTAAAATGAAATGCATTTGTGGTGGAGGAAAGCACTGCATAAAACCAACTCCATATTAGGACATCTGCTCTTTGGATCATCCTGCTCTGGCTTGCTTTACAGATAGCATGCATTAACCAGCTAATGATGAAGAGTCAGCCTAGCTATGGATGAATGGCTTGGATTAATCTCTTTTGTCTTGTGTATGATAAACACCAACTTGTCAGCTAAATCCTGTCTATAGAAACTTTATTAAGGATGATTATGCATGAGTCAGAAAGGACACAGCTTGACTTTCAGATCCCAATTTGAGTTTAAGGGCTGGCTGGTTAGAAACATCACCTTGAAAACCAAGTAAATTTGATCTGGATGCTACTGAAGAGAATAAACACGGAGTCTGGTGATGTCATTTTTCTCCAAAGTCACTTTTCTGTCTGCAGCAGAATTTTACCTTTATTTGAAGAAAAACCTTTCTTTTGACTTTTCTCGTCTTTGTACTTTATGTAAGAAGAAAAAGAAAGCAAAAGACAAAAAAATGGAAAACATAATTGTCAGTTTGGGGCAATGACATTCTTAGCTGTGACACTACGTATAGCTGCAGAGGACAGAAACCAATAAAAGTTATTTATAGGGATTTTAAGTTGAGTAGATAAAGGTCAAGATGTTTACCTGGCCCATTACTAGAGTCAATGGGCTGGAGGATGTTTTAAAGGAACCAAAGGGGGATGAAATATTTACGTATCCATAATAAAGTTACACATTATGAAACTTTAATGCATTTAATTTTCAACTTATTTTTGCCTTTTTCCACATTCAAGTGTGCAAGATCAAGCTAGCAAAAGGTAAGATGCTGCTTTAGTAAAGAAAGATCCACCAGAAACAGATGGGAAAATGAGAAAAATCAGGGGAAAATTAAATTTGAATCAGGCTGAATAAAATTTTTAAAGCTTTTCAGTGAAATGTTAAGACAAAAAATCATTTTAGGTCAAACCAGAATGTTTTGGCAAAACAATAATGAAATGCTTTGATTTGTAACTGGATCAATTTTTCCTTGAGAAATATTCCCTAAAAAATGGAAGTCTATTTTTAGAATATTAAAAATTGTCATAATTTCCACAATTACATCTGGCATGCTGAAAAAAAATTACTTTTTCACTGCCTTCTTTCCCTTGACCCTTCCTTGCCTTCTGACACCACAGTGATTATTTTGTCACTGTGCTTGACAGAAATTCACAAAACCCTTTGATTCTCCCCCACAGTGATAAGCTTACCATTTATGAAAAAAATTGGACCAGTTCTGCAATGCCAATAATTCAACCATGTCATAGAGACATCACCCTTCTTTTTTTTGTATGTCTGATTACATTGACCTGAGGCTTCATTCAGAATCATAATACTGGAGACAAGAGTCTCCATTTCTCTTCATTCCCTAAGAAGACCATTACTAGAGCTATTCAGGAAGAAAGGATGCTTTTATAGCTAAAGCATAAGACCAGGGGTCAAGAGTTTTGGACACACTTCCAGCTCTAGCTCAGATTTTTGTGAGACTGCAGACAAGGCACCTGAGTTTCTTGGCAAAAAAAGGAAAACAAATATCTCAATAATTCTTTCACTGTTCAGATTTTATGCTTTGAGGCAGTCTTTTTCCTCAGGACAGTAGTCAACTCAAAATTAGATACACAATCCTTGATCGAGGACTAGGCCTTCTGCTGGCCCCTTGGTAGGTTTTAATGTTTTGAGGTGAATTTTAATGTACCCATGGCTGCAGGACTACACACAGCTGCAGAAGGAGCCCGAGTGCAGGCATGGAGCAAAGCTTTCCCCCACTGTAGGGAAAGCAAGAAGGACGTGATTAAGTAACAGCAAAGAACTGGCCTCCAAGAAGGCACTTCCCAGTGCTGTCTCCCTATAGCTGTGCAGAGAGATGTTTCAAGCATGGTTCAACTGCCACGGCTTGGGGAGAGGAGAGTGGTGGAAGAGAAGTTCTGGGGGTTCAGTAGCAGGCAGTAGTCAACACGTGTTTACCAAGATAAATGAATTAATAAAGCAAAATCAAAATTAAGTATCTCAGTTACTGAAACAGGGGCTTTCAGCTGACTCAAACTAAATGTCTACTTTGGTGTTTCAGTTCTCAGAAAAATCCGCTATTTTGAATTTCCGGATCGGTTTTTGCAAGCCTTTCCCAGATTGAAAATCTGCTGCCTGTAGCTTAAAGCAAAATGGACCAACTGTTCTCTCTCCTCCTGGGCCATGGCTCTGGCTCTGCATCTCATCCCATCTGTACCCCAACAAAGCTGAGTACCTCTGGGTAGTCACAGCAAGTCTGACAGTTCTCTGTAGCTCAAAAAGACCTGGCATCCCTATTTGTTCACAGTGTAATAGTCTGTGTAGACCAAGGCTGAACGTGTTGTTGCGTTGGCACACGGGGTAAAAACTGATGTGCTGGGCACAGCCTGGGCTGCTGGTCTCTGCTCTGCCTCAGCAGAGATGGGGGCAAAGGCTGCCAGAAAGGCTTTGTGCCACCTTTGTATCTTCTGAAGATGGGGGCTGTCTGGGGAGTGTGACTGTCCCATGCATAAGTCAGAGCAAACCCAGAGACTGCTCTAATTTATGCAGACTTGAAATACCTTTTACAGCTGTTTTACAGCTTGTGTTATTTTCATTCTATTGAAAGTGAACAAGCACAAAACTTAAAGTCTGTTCTCCTTGTGCTTTTGCTGAGGTTTCAGTCCAACTGTACTGACCCTGACTGTGCTTAGGACTTCCAAAAAAAAGCACCATTTGGGATGGTGGTTTGGTAATGCAGACAACTGTCTGCTTAAAATTGACTGAGACCAATACATTTCACGTAAGCCACTTATGGTAATGACTTTTGGTCACTAGTGATGTGAGCAAGGTCAAGTTAAAACCCATGGGTGAGAGACTGCACAGTCCTTTCTGAGTCCCTGAGGACATCCCTTCTCCAGTGATGATAACTGAAGTAGCAGGGTGGCTTGCCGGGAAAACTTAATTTGCAAGCAAGAAAATATCTTAGAGCTTGTGCAGGGCTGTCAGCAAAGTGACTCTGCTGGGCTGGAAATATTCTGAGCGAATATGATAAGGGGAAACTGACCAGCACCAAGGCCTCAGTGCCATGTCACTCACAGAGCTCTATTTTAAGGATTTAAGAGAGATTTCAGTTGTGTAGAAAAGTTAATTTCTCCCCACAGACAGAAACTGTCTCTCCGAAAAGCAAAACAAGCACAAAGTAATTTTAATTTCTTTTTTCCCTTTTACCTGCATGCCCTCCTTTTAACTATTTACACACCTTGCTTACTCTTCCAAAATGAAACAAGGTCTGAACTGCATGTCCCATAATGCCAGTAGAGTAGGAAACAAAAACTGACCATCCATGACCTGAATCACAACTAAAATTACTCCAATCATAAAGCAAAACGTTCAGCTCATCAGTGTTTAAGGGATTCTTCCCTCCCTTTCATTTCTTGCAAAGCAGAACCATGCATCTTCTCCAGAGGCCTCCAGCTCCCCAAGAAGCAGCCCAGAACCTGCTCCTGCAAAGAAGGTGCCAAGGGCAGGAGATCTAAGAGCTCAGGAACTAAATATGAGGCCCAAAAGCACTTGTTCTCTTATTTGGGTTGCTTGAGAGGGGCTGGGCAGTGGACACTTTTGAAGTTTTGGCCACTAAGTGCAGATTCCCTGCAAACTGCACCCCGTGAATACCTGCAGGCTATGGAAAAAACCCATAAATTAAGTTCTTGCTTTTTGATTGAAAGACAGCAAATCTCTGGTTTTTTAATAGTCTGGTTTCCCATGTGGTATAACATCTACGTAGCACTTTTTAAGTGACATGATGCAGCATGTCTGTGTTTAAAACAACAATAATAATAATCTTATCTCAAGCCCTCAGGATGCTGAGGGGTTCAGCACTGGTGAAATGTCACCCTTGCAGAGGACAGGCTGAGGAATTTGTGTGCAGTGGTAGCTTGCAATCTGAGCACAGGGGTTTAGAAAAGGGCTGCATTTCATGACCTACAAAAGAGGAAAAAATGAGATTTACATTCCAAATGTGCTGAGCAGCCCTTTCCCTTTAGTTATTAGAAGCACTCGGCATAATTCATAATCGCCTGATGCCAGAGGGAGGGGGGAGGTGCCCGCTGCCATTCAACATCAAAATCCCTCCAGGAACAGCAGTAACAGGGTTCTGCTCTTATTTATATCGTGACAATAAATGGTTGGCAGGAAGATACCAGCAAATATCAGAATAAATAATTCAGTAAGTGTAACAGAAGGTCACGAAGACTAACAAACATGTTTCTGTTTCTTCTCCTTTTCTCTCTTCCCAGCCTTTATGTATATGGTCTTTCTCTTCCCTCCCAAATTTCCCTGGTTTTGTGCAATACTTCTCTCCCTTCTTTTCCTTATGTACATAAAATCATGGCTTAAAATGCAGCTTTCCAATTTCTCTGCTTTCTAGCCTCTGTTATGCTGCTGATGGTTTTCCTGCATCTGTCCTTCCTTTCTAAATTTCTCTTGTATTCTTTCCCTCTTTTACTGCCTGCTCCTGTCATCACCCTCCACATCCCTTCTTGTGGGACAACTGGCAGTGCTGACTTGCCAGGGTAAACTCAGTTCTGAGTTATGTTACAGTAAAATGCTGATGACATTGATAAAATCCTCTTGGCTCGATCTTGGAGCAGCAGCAGAACGTGGCCCTGCATTAAGAGCACTCCTAGGCTGCATTGCTATGGCACCAGCTCCACCCAGTTACCCAAAGCGTTTATGGCTTTGTGTACTTACACACATAAAATACTCCAAGCCCTGCTCTACATTCGGGAAAGCCAGAGAACCCTTTGACTGACGGGTAAAACCTGAACTCTTGGTGTCAGGCACACATTTTCCAGAGCCACAACTTCTGTGTAATGTTCAGTCATAAATTATGAGTGCAGAAGGCATCTCTGTGATCCCTCACTCAGATGCCCAGTAGAGGCCATGGGAGTGTCCGGAATTCATTTCTGTTTAGAAGATAGAATCAAAGTTTTCAGAGTGTTTTCAACAGAGAATTTGCCAGCTCCAAGGGCAAGCTGTTCCTGGGCTTAATACCTTCCCCACTAATTGGGCTTTGTTGGCCTTATATCTCATTTGAATTCAGCTGGTTTAACCCCAGCCTTCCACCTGTGATGAACCAGATATCTGCCTGCTAGATACAGAGTCCTCTCTCAGCAGGTTCTCTTTCCATATGCAGTTTTATAGCCTATGATGAAGCCATCCCTCAGTCCTCTCTTTGTTAAGCTTGGCTGGTTGAGCTCCATAAGCCTTGCATTACCAAGCGTGCTCTCCTCAACCATTTCCAGAGAGCTACCTGGTTTGCATTATTATTTATCACTCCCCAAGCTATTATTAGTATACTTTATGGATCACTTTGTCATGTTTTTCCCTAGTTCTTTAATAAAAATGATAGCTAGCCTAATGCAAAAAGCTGTTACCTGTAATATCCTGTGAAATCTGTTTTATGTCTATAGAAAATTTCATTTTAAACTCCATAATTTACCCAGCCTTTTAATCCATTTAATATGCATCGTGTTGATTTCTGTAGTTTATTAATAAAAATGTCATGTGGTACCCTGTCAAGTGCCTAAAAAAAGAGAAGGAATATTCAATCAACACTAGCACCTTTATCAACAAAAATTACTTTAATGAGATCTATTGTTATGAATCCATTTCGATTAGCATTAGTTAGCGTATCTATATTTAATTCTTTATTAATTTATTCATAAATTACATTAGCTGCTACATTACTTTTCCTAGTATTGTTATATTTACACTTTTCAAGAGTTTGAATAATATCAGCTTTCTCTAGGTCTTTGATATTTCATCAGTATCCTGGCAAATTCTAAAAATCACCATTTATATGAATTAAGTCTGGACACTTCCTTAGCCAGCTCTTTTAAAATGCTTGGAATCAAATTATTCAGATCCATTAAATTAAAATGACTGAATTTATTACCTGTTCTGTCAGTCTAAATTACTGCTGGAGAAGAAAGTATTTTGTTGTCATCACATGGCAAGAATATCTCATCTAGGATGTTCCCAAAAGAGAAATAAGAATGATTATTAATTAAGCATTATTAAAGATATCCTTAACTTCCACAGGTTTTCTTAATCATTTCCATTTGGCAAAAGATAAATACTATTGTTAGCATTTCTATCATTAATATGCTTTGCTATTACAGAGCATATAATAATAATAATTTACTTGAAGTGTCTGGGTTTTAATAGCTTTTGGAGTTTTGCTTCCTGTATCGATGCAGCTACCTGTAGTTTTCCTTCTTGTACTTCTTCTCCTACCTGGATGTTATTATTCCACTGTTTTAATTTCCAGATATTTCAGTATGTTGCCCTTTCTTCTTCCTGTATGTGAGAAAAGGCCCATTCACAATTTTTATTTCCTGCTATTTTTACTTCCCCTCACAGTGAAGCTATTTCACAGTGAAGCTACTATGGTTTTTTGCAGACATGTAGTAGAAGGTTGTCGATAAGTTCCCAATTACCTGTCAAGATTGTTTAGATTTTATCTCCAAATTAATTTGGTCCTCCATTATTTTCAGCTTTGTGAAATGTTACACAGTTCTATCTTCTTTTGCTTTCAACCTTCAGGGCTCTATTTTGTTTAGTATACTTGTGCAGTTCAGTGGGATCCATTTCTCAACAGGCAAATATCTACAACCCTTCAGTATTTACCTGCCTCTGCATACACAGCTGCAGACATGCAGAGCAGGGAAATGCTCATGCAGAGGGGGTAGGAAATGTGCTGGATCCACTCTTCCAATGCCAGACCAGCACGGAAAGACTTCACAGGCCCGAATATGCCGTCATGTCACCCCTGTGCTGTTAGCACCGCGCCGACCCCAGCAGTCAGCAGCCTGGCTTTAGCTTAAATCCCCTGTACACAACTACAGAGTCATCAAAGTGTACTGAAAGCTATGAATCTCCGCTGAAAGGAACAATTTAAGTGAATTAGGCAGAATGATTTAAGTCACCCCTAGCTATGCAGTGCTCTGCCACCCATGGGTAAAGCAGGCAAGTTTTGTAAGCAAATCCTTTCCCAGCACAAGGGCTTAGTCATCAGTGAAAGCTGCTGGCTTGCTCCCATCCCAACTGTGGTTCAGCTGCTGCTCGGAGGTCAGCTCTGCAGGCACTTGATAAAGCTTCAATTAAGTGCTCTTCTTGCAGCTCTCGCTGATTTACACATCTCGTGCCCGCATTGGCCATTTTGCTGAATAAGCCCGCGTGACGGCAGGGACCACACACGCACAAGTGCCCAACTTCCCCTGCCTACAGCACAATTAAGCTCCTCAAGCCTGGGCATCACCAGGCAGCTTAAAATAAATAACAATAATCAAAGAAGTGCTTAAAAGGGTGGGGGAAATAGAGCAGCAGAGCCCATACTACAAATGTTACTACAGATGTTTCAACTGGGTAACTAATAATACGTGGCATATCTATTCCAGACAGTTTCTGAGCTGTTATTTCCTCACAGAGTTGTGCATGTAGGTGTTTAGATGCTACTGTGATGGGATGGTATAAAAATTTCAGTGACATGGACATCATGGTATGCTTCTCTAGCCTGTGTAATAGCCTGAAAGATGAGCATCCCCCCTAAAAGGTTACGATGGAAAGGCCTGACCTTACCTGCTCATAAATGGGGGTCACACTTATCTGCAGTGAGCAGCTTTTATCGAAGCCTCACACTCGTGTTCAATTGCTTGGGCTACAAGTCAAAATGGAAAGTGACTCGTAATGATTGCAAATCCCTCTGGGAAAAATGAAAAAGTAACAAGCATAAGACGATGGAAATTGTTTGGTTGACACAATGTGCATCAAGGAAGATCTGCGTAATTTATTTGTGAGTGAGACTGTTTGAAAGGGAACGTTTACATTTGCAGCTTTCACAGAAGAAATGAGTTCTACAAGAGACCGCAATGTCAGGGGTGTGCTGGATTATTCAAGTAAAGACCCAACATTTTTATTTGTAAAGGTAGTTATATGAATTGATATAAAGTCTCAGATTATTTTTCCTTGAATTTTTTTTGGGCAGTGGTTCAGAGTAATAACCTCAAAAAATTCGCTCAAACATTTATCAGCCCTAGCACAGAATCTTCTTCTTTGCCAGGAGCATAGTAAAGAAACAAATGAACATAATTTTACTCTCTCCTCAGGAAGAAAAAAAATACATATCCCAGCCAAACAGGCAAATGGAATTTGGCAAGACTGAATTGTTGACATGCTTTTATTATACCAACAAATAAAACGTTAACTGCAAGTGTTATATGGCACTTGCCTCGTATTTAGGTCATTTTCTCTAGGCAAACCTCCTGCTCCACTCAAGGTAATATTTCAGGGGACTCACATGGCAGCGGACCTATGCAAGAAGGAGTGATTAGTAAGCCCCTGGGAGGTTTAGTTTAGAAGGCCTTTCTCCATTTTTTCTTTAAGACTTTTCACAAGCAAAAATTAATGCTGGGCAAAATCTGTGTCCCACTGAAGTCAAAGGCATGTTTGCTTCTAACTTCAGCAAGGCTGACTTAGCTCCCCTGGACTTAAAAGCAGTTTCGCTTGAGCAAGAACAGAGTAAAAGCTATGTGTGATCTTCAGCACGTTGCCCTGGGCTAACTCCAGGGAACACGATCTTCTCAAAGCCCAGCTGCAGACATGAGAACTTACTTAAGACTACTTTAAAATGCAAATTACACTGGCATGCTCACCATATGCCTATGGATCCACTAACATGAAAATACGCCCAGTCCAGAAATATCCATGATCTAACTTAACTCTCGGCACCAGGATGCTGTGAGTTAATGGTGAAAATCCCATATAAGGGTCCATCCTGAACTTACACAACAAAGTACAGTCTATCAGCACGGAGTTGCTCTGATATTTCATGCTTTTCTAGGTGTAAGTCTGAACCCCTAACCTCATTTTAGTACGGATTTTCTGCAGACTCCCTGACAGAACAAATGACGGGCACCCATGAATTGCAAGCATATAAAAATGTCCAAGGGCTGTGGTGGCCAGAGCTGATCCAGTGAATGATTACTATCACCAATTGCTTCTTGGCACTGCATTTTGTAGAAGCAATCTGATCACTGATTGTTCAACGTAGCAAGGAAAGAAAATGGCACCACAATTACTCTCAATGATTAGGCAACCTAAGCCTGTTCTGCCATGTTGGTGCTACCCACAGTGCCAGCCCCATGGCAATGTCCCAAGGCTTACAGGCAGGACAGAGTTATCCAGGTTCCATGGAAATGGCCAGGAAAGCAGGAGCAGTTCCCCATGGGCAGCAGGAGCCCACACAGGTGTAGCATTGCAGGGAGTCACAGTCTGCACAAGGAGGGGGCGTGTGCCACGTGCCACAGGGCACAGGAGGTCCTGGGCCGTGCAAAGGGGAGCTGTGAAACCAGACTTCCTCCACAAATCACCCCACAGTCATGGCTGTGGAAGACCTGCATTGCCAAACATGAACCTGCAAGGACACGGCCAGCAAGGTGACTTTGCCAGGGTTGGTGCTGCCTGGAGGCTACGACCTCTCTGTGATCTGTAACCCTGTCTCCTCTTCCCCTTCCCATGCTTCTTGGTGCAAAGTAAAGCTGCAGAGACACAGAGTCCTGGAGGGTTTGTCCCCAGCCTGATCTTGTTTGAAGGGTTAATTCCAAAAGGCTCCCTCATCCTCTCACATACTCCTCTGTACACATGCTTCATGTTAGTCACAGCTTCCTAGCAAAGCTGTGTGCTTTGATACAGGCTAGACTCTGCCCATGACTGAAAAGGGGACACGTTCAGTTATCTGTCCTAGCCCTGATGGAAACAAGCTGATGCCTGCTGTGTTTTCACAAGAGCTATGTCCCATCTAATTTTAAATGTCACTTGTAATAGCGTTTTTTTCTTCCCCAAATAACTTTTGCAGCCCTGCAGTTGAAGTCATCTGAAACCACAGGACTGGAGTGTGAATGGTCCCTGATATTATCAGTGAGCTGAGCCATTGCTCTGCACTTCAGCCACCATTTTCCCATTCCCTCCTTTACTGAGATGTACGTGCAAATCCAAAGGAACCATTCAGTCAAATGTGGTGAAGATATCAAACACACTGCTTCTCTTCCACAGCAGAAGAAGCCTGCCTAAAGCCAAGGGAATATCTAGGTAACTGCAGCCAGTAGAGGGATTTAGGGCTTTCACGAGGCATGACAAAGCTGTCATTAAAGCAATAGAGCAGTCCTGTGATCTTGAAAAAAGGCAAAGACAATAGTGTAAACAATGAGGAGGACTTGTTTGATAATAAGTTATTCCCAGCATACCACAGTATGCTCTTGAGCCTCCTGAATTCACTGCCATCTGCAATGCTCGTATCCCCTTGGAGGAATTGCTGCCCTATCCAGAAGCTCAATTACGCAAACTTATTCAGAGTCCCTTATGATGTTTGGGTTTTAAGGCTCACCCTGTATATTGATTTGTCTTCTCCTCCTCCCTGCTCACCTCGGGGCCTCATTTCCCATATTGTGTACATTGGTTTCCTGGATTGCAGAGGGAATTGTCTCAAGGTCGTCCAAAGATGCTTCAGTATGGCTCAGCTATGAAAAATGTATGTAAGCCAAAAATATTATTTAAAAGCAATAGACTGAATATATAATGTCTGTGGCCCGAAGGAGCCCTGATGTATTTAAGATACAGGGATATAGAGGCAGACTTTTAAAAACTGCCCGTACTTCACCAGTTAAAAGGATGAGAACAAATGAGGCTGTGATCTGTCAAGTGATCCTTCATCACTCCCAGCACAGGCCCATAATCCTCTGGTTGTGATTATGCAAAGGAATATTACATTGATCCTGTAAAATATCTCTGATTGGATCAATGCTATTTTCTCTCGCATTGACAAGGTCTTACCAGAGAATGACTGTAATTCCACTGCTAACACTGTCTTAGTGAAATCCCCCAATAAATCCTCCAAGCAGCACTGTTAGTAATACCTTTATTAGACTAACTAAACAAGATATTTATATGCAGGGCTTTCCAAAGGACTCTGGCTCCTGCTTCAGTTTCTGGGGGAAAACTTGATCAAAAGTGCTCTGCTGGAAGAATTGCCCCCAGGGAGGCTCTGCAAGGACAGAAATGGCAGGTGAAATTATCCTTTGAAGATGAAAAAGGTTGGTCCCAGGTTTGCCCTTGTCCTGCCCCTACTACAGCAAGGACCCAAATGCATCTTGGACAGAAAAATCTCACTGTGAATCTGGTTCACAGGCAGGACTGGAGTTCAGGCTCATTCCACAAACATGCCATCAGTACAACAGTTTGCTAACAGCCAAAGGGGAAACATGGTCTTTATGTACCTTTTTTCACTTCAGTATTTCCTCAAGGAGAGATCCTGGCCTTCACACTCAACAAAAGGCCTGTTTCCCTTCTCCCTCCTTACTGGTGCTTCCATTCTCTTACACTTCCCCTTCTCTCTTTGCATAAGTTTCCTGTAATTTTGCTACCATTTTCTTTTTTTCACAGCTCCAAGCTTTCAGCCCCAGTGGTTTCATTCCCGTACTGATCTCCCCTTCATCACTGAATTTGAATTTTCACCTTCTGGCTTGAAACAAGGTGCTACAGTGAAACTACTGTGATCACCTTGCTAAGTCATTTTTTTCAGGCTGCCCTAGGGCTCAGGCACCCACTGCATCTCTGCTTTCCCTTGGTTCACCTCAATAAAGTTACTTTAATCCATGAGAGCTACAAATTTATTTCAGACTTATCTTCCTAAACCTTTAAATAGAACCATAACAATCATGCAAAAACAGAAGTAGTGCTTCTAACATAAAGCTGGAGCACAGCTGAAAGACCAGTATATACAGCCACACATCAATTAGCAGATAAAAAAGCTACAAAGACAATATATCAAAAGAAAAATATCGAACAAAAAAAACAGTGTGGCAAACAGTAGGCCTTCTTAAATCCTTTGAAACCAGATTAGCATCTGAGATTTGTAAGCTCTGGCTCTTACATGTTTCATGTGAAAACTTTCTCCATATTCTTTACAACAATATACTAAAATGTCAGAGGAGTAACTTCTCAGCTCTCAGGCCCTTAGAAACAAAGGAAAAATAATTGATATATTATCTTTGAAAAGGAGCAGCCTGATGGTAAAAGAAACTGTTAAAGACCAGAGAGAGAACTCCTGACCTATTTCTTCCATTCACATCCAGTTTTTTACATGTTGCCTCTACCTTTCAGTTCAAGTATGTGTGCATCAGATGCCTAAACAACGACATCAGCTTTGAAGATCATTGCTATAGCTTTGATGGAGAGTGAAACTTTCTCAAATTAAAACTTAAACTCAGGAGCACTGACCTGTATTTTAGCACAGACCAAAACCCTGGAAAGAAAGCATTGAAATGAATGAAGAACTGTTCATATTTGATCCCCAAGTATTAGAACTAAGTCCTACCCTGGTGTAAATTGCCACCAGGATAGATATAAGTGCGGCAATTTGTGCCTTCTGAGAGCTAAACAGTTGGATCTCATTTCAAAACATGGATCCTAAAGACATGCAATGAAACATTATCATAAGCAGCCTGAAGAGCCTTAGTCCTCAGAGGAGGTATGTCAGTGCCAAACTCATGTGCCCAAGATGAACATTCAAACAACTTAATTTTCTTAGTGACAGGTACAAAGTACCATCCAACCATAGCAATCAAGTACAGGTCACCTCAAATTTCAGGTTCAGGAACTCCCAAAATGTCATGAATTACATTCAAAAGAAGGAGAATCTTTAAAGAAGCTGTGCCCTTCCAGTCATCCTAATGCCACCAAAAACTACACCCAAAGTGTCTACTGCTAAGACAACCAAATGGACACCAAGACCCCTCACACGGAAGCAAGGCTGGCAGCAGGTGAAGCAGAGCTCAAGTCTGAAGATTTGCCCAAGCCTCAGCACCGTGGGCAACTTTCCACTAAAGGAAGTCCTGCTTCTTTCCCCTTTCTCTCTCTTTGTGCTTGTATTCTTAGAGTCACGTAAGGGCAAAGAGGATTTTGGTGCTAAAGAGTTCATCTGCTCCTGCTCCTGCTGCTTCTTCATTTGAAGGCATCGACAATGCAATTAGTTGCCGTGTCACAGGCTGGATGCTAACAATAACTGATGAACAAGAGAGGAAAGATATGCCACAAGTTCTGGTGTGGCACAGAGTGCTGGGGACACCGGTAAGAGCAGCGCAGGGGACAAGAAGGAAAGACTGGGGGAGAAGCAGAGGCCGTCCCTGTAGTGCCATCACTGTCAGTGTGAGGGAGACCTTACACTGACATTCACCTTTCCTCCTTCCAACCAATCAAGTAGCCTTTCCCTCCTTCCCTGGAAGACACTTAAATTGCCACACTCTTCCCAATGGAACTTTCTGTTTAAAAAAATGTTTGAAACAAGCCCCCATGCTTCCTCCAAATGGAATTTTCCATGTCTGGAGGCCAAGACATTGAACAGGCTCATTCTGCAGCCACTTCATCACTGAGAAGCATGGACCTTATGGAGTGGTCAATCAGATTTGGTCCTGCTCCCATCTCCACAACATTGAGATTTTTTTGTCTCACCGGGAGTCTGTGAATATCTTTCCCACCAGGATCAATGAGAAGGAATAGCATTTGAAAACTGGAGGCTCCTCAGGACACTGGGTAGAAAGGATTTCTCTTTCCTCTTGGACACTAAATATTATTTCATGGAAAAAGGATGGTTTAAGTCTACACAAATGAGCCAAGAGAACCACTTATCTCTGCCCTTGTACCAAACCCTCAGCAGTGTATAGTGGCTTAGCATAGCATCCCTCTGCCATAGATAGATGTCTCCTAAAAAGCAGCTGTCTCATTCACACAGCTCAGCACACAGGCAAAGGATCTCACATCCAGCTGCTCCCACATATGCAACATGCCTGTAGAGGCAATGCCATCAACCTCCAGCCTCCCCTCCCTTGGTGTCTGCCACCACTCTTTCCAGTTCACTTGAAGCAGAATGGGGGCTCTTCATCAGACTGTGGTCATTCCTCAGCAGAAGTAGAAAACAGAAATTCCTTCTCTGGCCCACCTTAGATACAGCCCTGCTGCTACAGGTGCTCAGGCAGAGGGCTGGGTTAACAGTTCTTTCCAGTAATGCAGAAGGCAGCTTTGCTACTGGGAGTGTCAGACAGTGTTCTCTGAACTACCAGACAAGAAGAGCATCCACCCTTGTCTTGCTCCATACTGATGTAATCATGCTTCCACCTTTCCTGGGAGCTGAACTATAGCCCCAAAATGCTATCCTAGATGATGTTTTCCTACCTTCAGTGCTGTGGAGCCTTCATGTTCTCTGTAAGACCTTCCCCAAAAACTTCTTTGAGGATTGTGGTCTGTTGCTTCACACACAAGTGAACAAAGCCCATAGTGGGTCCTTTAGCCTTCATAAGGTGGTAGATCCTGTGCCAAAATCCATCCCACTATAAAGAAACTCACCAGCATCACCAGCCAAAGGGTTGAACATTTTGTGAACTGAAATACACATCTCATGACAATTTAAATACGTGGGGAGAAGAGTTTAATTCTGCTGCTGCCAGCCATTCTGAACGTTTAAATATAGTACGGAAATTCTCTTTTATTTTGTATAAACTGTTTTAATGAAGAAGCTGAAGGCTCTGCGTTCTCCTGGCTTATGAATATAAATAGCTGAGAATCTAACAGGCCTTTGTTGTTGATGAGCTCAGGCAATCTGAAATGAAAGCAGATGAGGGAGCCAGGAAACAAAGACCCTACTAACCACATTATTTCAAGGAAAGGTGAAGTATGCATTAGGTGCACAAAGTCCTCATCTCTAGTCCTTCCTGGATGTGTGGGGTGTCACAGGAAGGACACAAAGTAGGACTCAGATTTAAGTGAGAGACAAAGCAGCTGGGATGGTGCATCTGGATTTGCCTTAGGTCCTTTCCCTCTCACCAGACACCTGTGGCTGGTATCAGGCAGCCCAGTGACAAACACTCCTTCCATCAGGTCCTGCTTGATACAGAGCTGAATATGCTCTTTCTTAGGGGGAAAAAAAAAAAAAAAAGAGGAATTAACAATAATAGTAAATTAATCCTTCACAGTCCTATAGATATTTCACAAGTACACAGTGTTGGAAAGGACTTTGTTTTTCTTGCATAGTAGGCAATATATCATAGAATCATAGAAACATTTAGGTTAGAAAAGACTTTTAAGATCATCAAATCATTCTAGTTGGGCTTTGGCCCTTCTAATTTCCTTCCTGCATAACCTCATGACATCCTTGTAGTTCTCCTGAGTTGTTTGCCCCTTTTTCCAAAGGTTGTAGTCTCTCCTTCCAACACACCACTAACTCTTGTGTCTTTACTGCCATATGGATCTCCATCCTCTCCCTCCACTTCCATAGCAAACTGAAGGGCCTTGCTAGCACACTGTCCCTAAAATATTGGTGTGCTGCCCTCAGGTTTATCTCTAACAAGCCTGGTTTTATCTCTTTCCCCCTTCAAATCTAGCTTAAAGTTCTTTCAATGAGCCCTGCAAACTTCTGTGCAAAGATCCTACTGGTCCCCTACTTCAGGAATTCTACTGTTGACTTCATCTTGATCCTTCCCCTCTCAGCACTTTTTGCCTTCCCTCGGTCAGTTCCTTAAACACTCTGTAAATTGTGTACTAATTACCTTAACATTGCAACAAACCATTTCCTTAGGGGCAGAACATAAAATCCTTTATCAAAATCCTGATAATTCAGGTTTAAGGTGTTTCCTTATTTTAAACCCCAGTTATCTTCCTAGCAAAATATATCAGGGTAGTTGGCACACTTCAAATAGGAAAACATACATTGCATGTTTATTTCATTTTCCCCTGTGCATTTAATTAATCTCTCCTTTAGAACTTACTTTAAACACTGCTTGGTACTATTATGATCAAGCTAAAAGGTCCACTGTGGCCCAGACAACTTTTGCTCCTTTCTTTAAATATAGATTTGCTACTTTTCATTCCTAATGTACCACCCTAATTAGACAGATTTATTGAAAATCCTTTTTACTGGACTTGCAATGTCACATCTTTCAGAAGACTGAGATGGAAATTGTCCAACTTCCCAATTTGAGTCCATTAAGTTATTTGAGTTTTTCTATTTCCCTTGTTCCTGTTGGCTGGCTCCTTTGTCTCTCTGATCACTGTAACTTTCCTTCCTCTCTCTTTAACCATTACAGAATTTCATACGAACAAACCTGGACAGTCTTGGGAACTGTTAAATAGAAAGGGGATGAAATTTAACATAAAATATGTAATTAGGGATCAACAATGACAGATTTCTTTCCAATGTGAATTGTTGTCCTGCAGAACTTCTGCATTGTTGAGCAACTGTCCTCTGTGTAAAACAGGGATAATTCCACTCTTCAAATTCCTTTATGTTTAAAAATCAAGAACAGTATTCAGATACTCTCTTAATCAGGGCCACTCAAGTACCTAAGACAAAGCAATGTAATTGGATCATCAGCTACCATAAATCATCACCTCTTCAAAATCAGTCTAGTGACCCTAATCTACACCTGTAACATCTGAAAAAGTTTTTGTTTCTTTTGTTTGTTGGTTTCTGTTATAACATTTATGCCATTAAATGACCATTAAGCAGAAAGAAGAGATATCTACATTATAAAGGCTCTTTTGCATATTCAAAGATAGGCACTGATTAATACAGACACAGAGACAAGAATCATACATTCATATTGTGGCAGAAAGATCTTTTCAAATAGCTTTTGTTATCCAATAAAATTAGCATAACTGTTTCATCCTATTAGAAAGCCTAGAAATACATTTAGGAAGCTTTTTTCAAATGTCTGCTGTTAAAACTCAAAACCAACAAAAGCTCTCAGAATTAAGTAAGGGCTGCAATGAGAGTTTCAGTGTCTTTCACTCGATCTGGTGGGATATCCTAACAGGATCCACGTTGCTGTATGCACAGGACATCCTAGAACCCCCTTTTCCTTATAAGCCCCCAGCTATGCCAATACCATTCTCCACACACAGACACACACACACACATGCACACACACACCCCTTTGTGGAAAATATCCTGAATTACTACTTAATATTTATTTAACTTCTTCGAGGTTCAAGATGAGACTGGAGGATGGCTGTTCCAAGCACTGGACTAACTTGCTGAACTCTGCTGGGGGGAGCCATGCTTACACCTCTGTAAGGTTACACAGGATAAACCCACAGCAGGAAGGCAGAGCAAGTTATAGAAGAGTCAGTAGTAGTGACTTCTCTGCCCTTTAAGCCATATGTTTTAGTGTCTCCTCTGTTCAGTGTACAGCTCTGATCCAGTCGGTCACCAAAAAGGCAGGGCTTCATACTGAACCCCATGTTTTCCCCCCATCCTTCTCCTTCACCACTTGGACAACCCCCCGGACTCTTTCAACAACCACCAGCCACCTCTTCACACTGAGATTTCTTGGCCTTTCTGTCACCTCAGATCATCAGCATTAAGGACTTCTTGGCTGTCCTTATTCACTTATCACCCTCTTTATCTTTCCTTTCCTTTCTCCACCTGTAGATGTTATCCATGCTGCATTCTTTCATTCACAGACCTTTTGCCTTGCATTCCCCTAGCTATTCCTGCCCTGTACCTTAAATCCCAGCTGATCCATACCAGCTGGTCTCTGCTCTGTCTCACACAGCAGGGCATCTCTGCTGGGAATCCTCCTGCCTGGCTTTCTCCACTATAAATGCATTGTTCCCCCATTCAATTCTGCTCGTTTCCTAGACTTACTACTCCAGCTCAGCACAGTTAAATCTCAGACTCATAGTCACAATCACCCCTCTGCCACATTTGGCTCATTCTTCAGACCCTCCTGCCTCCTCCAGCCCCCACTTCAGCTGTCACACAGGATTTCACCCAGTTCTTCCATGAGAAAATGACAAACCATGATCTTCCTCTTCCAGCAGCTTTGCCTTCTGTTTCCTCTTCCTCTCCTACAACTCCTTCCCCATTCTTCTCTCCTGCAGATGAAAAACCTCCTATGGGGCTCTCCTCCTTTCTTTTATTTGCCACTGAGCCAGTCTTACCCTGCCTCCTGCCTTTCCTTATGGTTGCTCTTGTCCTCTTGTTCTCTCTTTGCCTTGACCTCTCACGCCCCTCTGCCTCTTTACTCTCGTAACACGAATACCATTCAATCTCTTTCCTCTTAAAATATTCTCATCTTAAAACACTCTTTCATCTTAAAACATTCATTTTCCTCTATAAATACCATGTCTTTTCCTCTCCTCCCTTCCTCACCAACCTCTCTGAATACGCCAGCTACAAACGCTGCCTGGAGTCCTCCCCACTAGTTCACTGCAGCTTCCTCTCTTTTGCAATCACTGCCAAAATCTTTACTTAATGTACTGGGCAAACTTCAACATAGTCTGAATATTCTGTTCTCACCTACTGCAGCACACTGGCTACCTGCAGTAGTCTCTTGTGCAGTTTTAACCTGAAGTGATGTCTCTCTTCAGCAACCGCGGTTGCTTTCTATTGCACCACCTTTGAATCTGTTCCTTTAGCATGCCCTCCAGAAGACACTTTTCTTTTCCCAGCTCTGCTGGAGTTCATGGGGCTTTTCTCTTTCTGTATTTCGCTCCTTGATAATTTCAAGCACAAACACAGATTCTGCTCTGATCTCCATGTAGCAATTTCCAGGCTCGCTCCTCTAACACAAACTTGCCTCCGTAGGTCCATACCCCCAGTATCTCTAATACTTCTTCATGGACACACATGTATCAAACTCAGCTTATTGTAACTGAGTTCCTAATGGTCTTCTTCCTTCTTTACTGTATGCTCTCTTCAGTAATTCCCCTCTAGATCATCACAGACAATGCTATTACTTTTCTTGTTGTTCTGGTGAAGAACTGGAGCAATGTTCTCATCTCGTATCTCTCACCATGTATACAGATCCAGGGGATGTCTAAGGTTTGCATATTCTTTCACCATCCAGGCTCTCATCACCTTGTGCCTTTATTACTACAATATTTCTTTTTCTGACCTTTACAAAAGTGAACTTGCCCTCCGTGTATCCATTCAGGATACTGCTAGAAATATATTTTTCCTAACACATCACTCTGACCACGTCATTTCTCTTAGCAGCTGTAGACTGCTGTCCCCATATCTATCTCATTAGTGTAATCTACTTCTCTTCATTAAGAAAATGTCAACTTCTTCCTATAGTCAACCAAAGAGGTCAATCCCCATCACCTACTTATTAATTTTTCAAGCAGACATGACCCATGATTTTTCTGGTGCCATCCCTCAGTCCTTGGAAGACCGTCCTGTAAACATCCGCACTTCTTATTCATGATCCTTCTTTACAGCTCCTGGAGGAATCCCACATTTTGTGGTGCTCACAGGAATGTGGTTTGCCTCCTGGTGTTCTAAAGCCACTACCGCTCATGCTGAACATGATTACTTTGTAGTCTCGTTGTGCTCTCTCATAAGGCTGCATCAGTTGCCAATATTTAAAGTGCAGCCACATGTCAAAAGGACAGGGACATTTTTCTGATCCATGATTTCTGATCCATGATTAAGGCTCGTAAATCTGAGGGTAGAACGCTAACTGGCATTAATGACAGTGAAATCCCTATTATACTGCTACTGAGCTGAGGTATGAGAGATTTAGTCCCTTGCCTCAGGTCATGAAGAAAGACTGTGGCAGAGCTTGGACTGAATGCTGGCTTTATAAGCCCCTGCCCTAACTGCAGTACTACCTTTCTTTCATCTATTTTGGTAGTTATCTACAAAGGATTATGATTTCAGCAGGCTCAGCTGGGCAGTTCTGGGTATTTATTTATAAAAGAATTTGGCTTAATGAGAAAGAAAATGGATAAATTTCCATTTTTTTACTCTGATTTCTCTCCTGCAGGGAAAATATGTTAGTTTATGCTCTTTTATTTTAAGTGGATTCTATTCCAAATGAGCTGCTAAGGGAACTTGGATTCCAGAATCCACATTATTTATTTATTTACTCATTTATTCCTTAAAAACTAAGAAACACCATCTCATTTCTTTCTTTTGGTCCTAAAGAGGTAAATGTGTAGTTAAGAGTTCCAACAGCACTTTGTGAGCAATGAGCCATTAAGTAAGTCACATTATAAATGATTGTCATCCTTTCTGCTAAACCTACAAAACATAAAGGCTTCTTATCTGCTGGTTCTGCAATAGTTAATGAACTCATTCCCCTCTTGAAGCTTTTCTAAATACACAGAAATACTTTTTCAACGAGAAAAAGCAATTTTAATATGGATTTTTATTGCAGGAGATGACAAAATAGTTCAGACCACTTCATCTCTATTAAAGTAAAATAATCTTTCATATTTTTATTTTTACAGTGAATAGAACACAACTGCACTCATATTAAATCTTTCCTCCACAGTTTTTACGAATTTTTGGCAGTAGGCAGAAAGAATAAAAATGCTGAGATTTCTCAAAAGGATTTGGATGTTCAATTAAATGAGCAGGAATTAAGCATGCAGTCCTGCAGGCAGCTCTGCAAATATCAGTTTCTCTTGAGAAGGGCATGATCCCATCATTTTTACTCAGGCAAAATTTCCATTTGTCTTCACTGGCAAATTTTTTTGAAAGTCAACAGCTTGATTGAAATTTGCCCTTTAAAAAATCATGATTAAAACTAGTTGCTGTTCTGTTAAATTACATATATGTTCTTAGTATTTTTAGCAGATATATATTATCAAACTAATTATCTCAGATGTGTCAGAGGAATGTGTCAGGTTCTTATGACTTGTGGTAAAGAAACTTTTTAATGAATTGCTATTTAAATTTGATGCAATTAAAATACTAAATTGCTTATTCAAAATATGATGGGCCAAATCCTCCTGGATCTCACACGCATGAACCAGTGATTTCACCCACTAAAGGATTTTAGAAAATCCCTGAACAAGAGGATGGCTTTGCTGTAGATCAGGTGTTTGACTTCCAGTCTTACATCAACAGACTAAGAATTATTTCTGCATCAAAAACTGCAAAGGCTGGATACCTGGATAGCCTAACTCCAGTGCTGTCTACTGCTTGAACTTCAGTGGATGCCTCCAGCAGAACTCCAGCTGTGACAGGAGGGAGCACAGACCTTGCGCTGGCCTCTCTATCCAGGGACAATTTTAACCTCAAAGGAAACGCTAAAGGCCTGAACTTGCTGCATCACCATGTTCAATAAAACATTTACTATTGACTTCTCTAGGATCAGAATCAAGACTTCAATAAAGTCCCTTTTTTAATGAGTCCATTTGGAAAACAGTTGGGATTTCAAGCACAGATTTTAAACAAAGTATTTGAGTCTTTAATGTATAAAGGATACATGAAAAAAAGGGCTGTCCTAATTTACCTGTCAAAACCATTGCATGTTAAAAGTCAAATCTAGAGCATTGCAAGGTATTGCAAGAATTTCTACAAAAATAAATCTTTTTGCTCCTAGATATAGCTGCAAGTAGCCTCTCTTCAGGCTTTCCCATTTGTGTATAAATAATCCCTAGTGACGGCTGGAGTAGTCCTGTTAAGCCTTTCTTCCTGTTATGCTGTGCATCTGACAAACCAAACCAGAGAATGCTTTCATCCCAGAAATCTTGCATACTATTTGAGGTGGAGGTAGGCTGCACAGGAATTACTTAGGGTTTGGGCTTTTTTTTTTCAGTGGTGGCATGGGCTAAGTATACCCACAATAAAATGTTTTAAAAATAGGATTTACTGTGACTTCCACGGATCTCGGGGGAAGAAGGGAAGGTAAAAGGAGGGTTGAAATAATAAGGTCATTGTAAATTCTATTTTTTTTAATAAAAATTGGATTCCAATGGCAGGCAGCAGAGCCCCATCCAGTCAGGTTTAACTGGCAGCCTTCCAAAGGCGAGATGAAAGGTCCTCTGAGTAGTAATTGTCTAAATGGAACAGACTCTGGTTATTGTGCAACTTCTTCATCTACTTTATTGTACCTTTATAATTAAATGATGCAATTCCTTTTTTTCCTTTCTTGTTTTCCTCTTATCCACTGTAGGAAAGCATCTGAGCAACACTGCCATAGGATGCAGACAGACTCTGTGGCTCCCCATATTTTTTCTGGGTCACTACAAGTTGTACACAAAGAGTTGTGAGCTGCTGGTTGCCAAAGCAGGACATAAACTCTGCCTTCTCCCAGACACTCACCTGCATTCCAGCTCTCTGCTTGCTTAGTGCTGGAGGTGGATGGCTCACTCAGAGTTGTTGCTTGGGGGAGGGATTGCTGCTTTTGCCAGAAACTCTGTGGAAACCAGGCAAACAGAGGATCTGATAGGACAGGGTGAACACTCTGCTCAAAGGGGCCTCCAGCAGCAAGGTTATTCAGTTTGTGGAGGAGACTGGAAAAACACCTGAGAATCGGAAGAATTTTAGAATATTGTGCTGAACAACCCCAGAGCCAGCATTTCCTGACTCTGCAAGGCTTTAGGGATCAGGAGTGAAACTCTGGTTCTGAGATGCTGAAAGGCTTGATCAGATGTGAAAGCAGAATCAGAGGAACAGCTCTGTTAGCTCTTTCTTTGTCACTGTACCAGAGTGCTTTCCCTCACTCCAAGTAGTCCATTCCCAGAAATATAGATTATTCAGCTGAGGAAAAGTTAGCAAGACTGAGACCTCAGTTTGCATGTTCAACTCCAATAATTTCTTTACTGATTGTAGTTTCTGTTTTTCTGATTTGATTTTTTTTTCTTCATGATGACAAAGAGAAGGAATGAACTGCCTAATTTTGATGCAGCTTTAGAATACTTCTCAGGTCTTTGGTCTCATGCTTGTCTGCCTCTCCCTGAGTATTCTTACTTGTGACAATCTCTTTTAATTCACTGCCTATTTACCTAATTGTATTATTTTGAAATATACACATGGGTTCTATGAAAATACAAAAAAAAAAAGGATAAGAGAATTATAAATAGGACCAACTAATCTATATATGTATTACTGTCTATTATACCTGTCTATAAGAAACCTGAAGCAACAGATCTCCACTTTTTCTAGCAAAATCCAACATAATGGTCTTGGTATATTTCCCAGAAAGTAAAAATTGATAAATACAGAATAGAATTACAGAAATTACCCAGCCTGTTCAGGAACAGAACTGGTTTTTAAAATCACTGGTATCAGAATATTGCCAAGTACCACAGTTCCTGATCCTGCCACAAGCCATTGCCTATAGCTTGTATTAATTTCAGCAGAGTTCATAAGCAGAATAACTGCAGGGTATTTGCAAAGCTAGTTAGGCTTTTAATGACCATTTTTTGTTATCCTTTGATAGACAAATCTCAATAGACCATTCTCAATACTGGAAGTTCTGCTTAGGGAAAAATGTAGGATCTGTTTTAAACTAAATGGTTCACAGATCCTGTCCAGCTTTAAAGAAAAACAAACAAAAAACCAAGACACTTAATCAAATTTACATTCAATTACATATAGCATTACACACAATATTTGGGGCCAGAACCTGCATTAGTTTATCCAGTTCCGGAAGAGGTGTATTACATTAAATTAACAGGGGAAAGAGAGTTAAAGCTCTATCTACCAATAACATCCTCTTTTATAAGGTATTTGCCCTGGATCTCATAGAGAGTGATTTCATCTGTGCAAGAATATGTGCTTCTCTACACGTAGAGAATATCTGCAGCCACTCACAACCTGCACTTGGCATACACTGTCCACACACCCATCCCTGAAACCTCTAACTCCCAAACAAGTATCTGTCACGGAAGTAAAAACTACCTTTAGTTTTTGCTTTCATGACAGATCCTGTTGGTATGAACCTGCCTTGGAATACCTGCCTTGTTTTCAACTCACAGCTCTTCTCAACATTGAACAGCAACAACACTTACTTCACTTTCCTCATATAAGTGAGCATCAAAAAGGAAACATCTCCATTTTTATTTCTGAGCAAGTCAAACACTTTATTTTATCAAATTGCCATTACACTTGCTTTTTCTGTGTTTCAGTCTGAAAGTGCCAAAGGAACACACACCTCTATAGCATTTGTGTGTGACTCCTTCATGGTTGAGAGCTAAAGTATAGGCAGACCCTCACCCCAGAAAGGCCATCAGATGAACTAAAATGCTGCTGTTCAGTGTTACGAGTCTCCCTCCTTTAACACTTCTCTCATGCTACAGTGAAGTTGGTTAGAAGTGTATGAGAAAACCTTTAAAGCGGGCAAGGAGTGACACACCCTGATATTTGCACACAGCTCCCTTACGTGCACGACTTGCACTTCTGACCTGGCGGCAGTGACTTTGGGAAGTGGCTCTCTGGCCATCTGCAGACACACATATCCAGGAGCGTGTGTGCAGGAACACCCACTGCACCCGAGCCCAGGGAATCCCCGGCTACCAGCTGGATGCTGTATGGTCAGAGCTAGTTCACACACTCATACACGCACATGAACACAAGCAGACTACAGCAAGACCTTTCAAAGAGCACCTCCTCCTGCATTTAACCGCCTCATCTTGATTTGTCACATCTTCCCTATGGTTAACACTGAGCAGAGCTGCCATTACAGATAACCCAGCACCAAGCAATTTCAGCTGTTTCCCGCAGGAGAAATGGACATTCCTGATCCCAGGACAAAGCAGGTGGAGAAAGAGGAAAGAGTCTCACTTATTTCAGGATGAAAAACCTCTCTCATAACCGCAACTCCATTTGCAAAGGTGAGCTCTGTTGACATGTTTGCCCGCTGTCAAGGTTGAATTTGTTTATGCCCCGAGCACAGCGAGCACACGTGGCAGAGCAATCCAGCTCTCCACAGCCAGCCCAGCAAGTACCATCCTCACCTAGGTGGAGAATAGGAAACACTCCCTTGGCACTGAAACCAGCAGCAGGATGTCTGGGTGCTGACAGGCTTTGGACACGTCCCCCTGCCCTTTACACATGCAGCTGAAGACACCGATCTATTTCCCAGGAGTTGTTAAATAGCAGCTGGATATCAAGGGTCCCTTGCAACACAGGCAGGATCCCAAGCAGTGCTCCAGGTACACCACCTGTTTGGACTGGTTTGGTACAAGTGTCTACCATGCTACTCACAGCCACTGCTCACTCATAAAACATACAGAACAAAACGTGTACGTGGGCAAAGGTGTGAGAGAACACCCCTCCTGAGTAAGTAGTTTTAAGCAATAATTCCACTAGTAATGTCTGAGGAGGGAATTAATGAAGAGAGAGAGTTTGGAACAGAGAACACACTTGGAAGACAAGTATTTTGAAAGATGTCATTGTGTGAGAAACAATGGTTTCACTACAGTGGAAATAAACCAATGGGGAATCTTCTGATTGCAACAGAAGAACCATGGGAGGGAAATGTTATTTTGTAGTACAGAGGAACCATGCCGTGGGTAGCAAAGATGCCGTCATCCTTTCCTGAAACCCTCATCATCCTGCAAAAACATTCATCTTCTGTTTAGGTAGAGGGTTATGCATGTGGCCCCTTCCTACACTTTGGATCAAAGAAACACTTGGGGCAAAATGACCATCACCTTGAACCACTACCTTGGGGGAAAAATTAAGACACAGGACCAAAAGACTAGACAAAAAATAGCACAAAAATGCTACAGGCTAACAGATGCATCTCCACCCCAAGAGACAATGATTCCTTTCTAATAAATTCATGTAATGTTTTGTAGATATTGAAAATATTCCAAAGCACAGCTCAGTGTAAACAGCAAGCTGGGTTTCCTCCTGCTCTTTAGCATTTCTCTTTGTTTACTCTCCATTTGAGGATAGAAAAAGCCTACATGTGAGCACTGCAAATGGTGTATTTCAGGATGGATGGGGCATTGAGAAAGGCAGTGATGAAACACAGACATATGTAGCCCCCAATAAAATACTATGTACTTTGCCCAAGCCACCAGGGTCAAACAAAATTTAAAAAAAAAANTGTCTGCTTTATGAATACTTCTTATTTGTGTGTGGAAATAATCTGATACCATGGTGATGGGAAGACTATATCAAGCTTAGAGAGAGAGACATGAAAAAGATATTCTGGGGTGTGTGTGTTCTCACCCCCATTGCCTTCTTGCTCCCACACCCCATGTCTCAGGAGTAGAGATCCCATGAGAAACTGCCCTGGCAGTGCTTCTGGAAGCAATTCCCAGCCAGGCCAGTTCACCCATTGCAAGGAGAGGTACTTAGCTAGAGACGCCAGCTCCCATCTGTGAGCCCAAATGGCTCTGCTCAGCCCCTGCTCATCTCGGGAGAGCCTGGCATGTTCATGTGGTTAAAAAAACAGCCCTTACCTTTGGCAATCAGCTCCTCCAGCTCTTGGTCAAATCCTTGTCGGTGGCATTTCCTCCAGAGCCCCATATTGGTTGAGTTGTACTGTCTGTTGCACTCGTCGACTGCGCTCATAGCAAAGATCTGCCTCCTGTTTCTTGCCAAGAGGAGTTTCCCTTCCCAGCGGTCCAACCTAGACCTGCTGGCCCTGAGAGGCAGGTTGTTGTTGGAGTTATAAATGAAGCCAGGATCATTTCTCTTAGTGGTGATGCTCTTGCACCTCTCTCTGTGCTTCCTGGCATCAGTTTCGTACCAATGGTCAGAGCAGATTGCCACAGCCAGCATGCCAAGGGCACACAGAGCTAAAGAGAGGCCAGCATAGAGCAGTAACCTTCCAGCAGCCATGCCTCAGCTTCACAGAAACACCATGGACATCTTCACAACAGGCAAAGCTGTTGGGGGTGAGACCACGCACAGACCTCCGGAGCAGCTGCTAGGTGTCACTTGGCAGAGACTGCCTCAAACATCCCCAACTCCCGTGGCTCACATCCACACTGCAGAGGGATGCTGAGAGCACTACAAAGTTCTGCCCTGGAGGCAGTCTTGGAGTCTCATCTGCCTCTTCTCCTCTGCAGAGGAGACCTGGAGAGGAGAAACACAATCTTCCACCAGTGACCCACCTACACAAAGATGTCCTGCTCCCTTCACCGCGAGCACCCGAGTGACAGGGGCTGAAGGGATGTATCCCCCCGGAATAGACCTGGTGGCTGATCAGTCCATTAATCTCTTTCAATCTGGCCCGCTCAGAAATCCAGAAGAGATGGCTTTCCGATCAGCAAGCTCACTACAGCATCATCACAGGACAGAAAAGTTCAACATCCTGACATCTCCCACTTGCAAGCAGCCAGTTGTCCCGGTTTCAGGAATGGGTGACTTGCCTTTTCTTTGTCAGTGGCTCAGCAAAAGCATCATCGTCTGGACGGTCGGTCACTTGCTTGGGTTTAAAGCGGGGTCGAAAGGGAGGGAGCAAGAGGGGGGGGAGCAATCTGTTGTTGTTGTTGCTGCTGCCGCTGCTACTGCTGCTGCTGCTGCTGCTGTTTGAGCTCGTGGTTAAAACATCCCCTCCCCGGCTGGCTCTGGGAACGCGGGCACGCACGGGTCTCTCCCTCAGCAGACTTCGCTGGCAGTCACTGGCATCTTGGCTTCGGAGACACCTCGGCTTCTCTCTGCCAGCCTTGCCATTCACTCGCCTGCTTTTGTCGTCGGCGCTGTCATCCAGGCAGCCGAACGTCGCGCTGCCTTCCTTCCCCGGCGCGCCCGGGCAGCGCTCCG
>VXAD01009407.1:1425046-1456335 GCA_013399195.1 Dicrurus megarhynchus
ACACCTTACACGGGGAGAGGAAAGCAGCCCCTAACAGTGTTGTCAACAGCTTTCGGGCTGCACCATTTCTCTGCCATATGGCCCGATCTCCTCGTCGGAGCTGAGATTTTCTAGCTCAGCACCTTCATACGAATCGTATCCTCGGCATCAGTAGTTATATATTCAGACATATTTTCCTCTCCTTAAATTTTCACTCCCTTTCTCTTTAATGGGAATAACTCACCCATCTTGTAGAGATCAAGTGCAACAGAAGGCGAGCTGGAGTCCCCAAGCTTTAGAAATCTCATTTCACCGTTTTTAACCCAAATAATAGCAAATCCAATCTTCTGTACACCTGGGAATCTTTCCTTGTTCAAACACCGAGCCCTGCAGCCTTGGCCGAAGCCTACAGACCGAGCATACAGAGCGCTGAGCCAAAAGCCAGTGATGTCACCCATGCAACGTGAGACTCATTTCTTATTTCTCTATCCTCCTTAAAGATAAACTGCACCACTTCCCAGGCAGGAAATGTCGAAGCCTTACTCTCCTAAGAGGGGAAAATGTAAAACCTGGATTTAACTGGATCCTGATCATTCTTGATCACAAGCCCTTACATCATGTCAGCCAAATCCAAAACAAGCGGAGCTGTTTCTCACTGCACCAAAAAAAATCCCAACCTGCTACAAAATACAGAGAATGAGCTTGAAAAAAACCCTGGATTATAGATCTGTGTGATCCAGAAAGCTGAGACCTCCAGACTCTGAACTGCCTGAACCGAAAAGGAAATACACATGGTCATTTCCCTTGCACCAAAAAGGTCTGGATGCTGGCACATCCTGATCTGCGAGTACCACAGCATCCTGGAGATGACAGAGGAACCAAGTTAGCCCCATCCAATATTTGGCTCCCAGTGATTCCACAGCATGGACAGCAAACAATGCAGTTGCTCCTACTGCACCAAAACATCCACAGCCCAATGCCTGCCCACAGATGCATGCTGCAAAAATCTACATCCATGCTGGATCCTACCAGCTTTTGGCCCCTGAATCCCAAGATGTGTCATCTGAATTGAAAATAAGCGCAGCCTTTCTGGGGCTGGTGACAGCCCTTGGCCCCAGGAGGGGAGTCCCGGGATTTTGCTAGCTTTTAACCCTAGCCACCCAAATTGTACTTGCTCCAGTGGGGAGAGCAGATGTGGAATGTAGTAGCTCTTTGTGTATCAGAAATACATACCTGGATTGTCTTGTGGAATACAGCTGCATCAGGAAAAAGTTAACCCATATGGCTGGATCACAACAATTTTTGGCCTTTTTTGATAATAATTGTATTATCAAAAAAGGCAAAACAACTCCTTCCATTTTACTTGGCAAAACCAGGGCCCATATCCACTGGGATTTGCAGCTATGGAAGAGTATCTGTCCCATTAAACCATTTTTGGTGTGAAATGTACCGTATTCTTTAAACCCCTTGCAGGATTATGAAACTGGCAAAGAAAAGTCACTCATCCAAGCCATAAAGGTTACAATCATCTGCATCTACTGAACCAGGTGTACTGCAAAATTTCAGTGCTGTGTTAGGAACATTAACTGAACCTGGAAAGCTCTAGGTAAAGTTAATTGTTTTACTGAAACACAGGACTGGTTTAATTTTTTCAGCAGCAACTTCCCTTTGTTGTTAATAATAACGGCCAGTATTTAAGATACTAAGGTTTTTTTAAAAATAGTTCTACACAGGTGGATCCATTTCTATAACTGGATTTTTCAAGCAACTACATGTCAGTAGATAAGAAGAACTAGATGTTACAGTGGGCCTGGAGCAGCCATACTTGTTGTCTGTTCAGAGATAAAATTTAGAGGTTTGTGGTCAAAAAGCTGTTGGCTCCTATAAGAAGATGACGAACAGGTTTCTTGTATCACACCCACACAGAGACGAGAGTGCACCTGGATTTCTTTGTCAATTTTTAGCATCAAGTCCCAAGCTGAAGGATGACAACAGGGAACAGGACTAATTTTACCAACCATATATTTTGGCTGATTGTTGGATTTTCTATTGAAGCACAAGAGTCCTCTAAGTTTATTCTCTATTTAGATTGAACTGGAAAACAAAACTGTTCTCTGTCTAAACACCCATTTTAGACAGAACTGGAAGACTGGGGCTAAGAGCAAAATGGAGGATCCAGCTACTAGAACAGTTTTTCTCATGATACTGGCCAAAGATATGTGAGGGGATGAGAAAATAACATAATGGAATCACACCTACATTTCTTTTCATGTTAAACATTAGGATTACAGTCCAAAGAGCCAAGATTTGGTTGGACCCAGGGAGGTCCAGGTGCCAGGTTTTCCCATCACGCTCCAAGACAGTAAGACAGTTTGGGGCAGGGGGACTTTCGTACCTGGAGAAGCCAGACTTGTTCCCTCTTCTCATTCTTAAACATGGGTTTGAAAGCCAAAAAATTGACATTCAGTTCCAGGTTTTATCTTTTTCTCTGAAAAGGCATTTCAGAGGCAGTTTCTATGGTTTTTTTTTTTTTTGCTTGCATTTGTAGCTTTATCAGACAGCAGTCTATCTTTCTGCAAGTCACCTTAAACATATAACTGTAGGAGAAACTGTTGGATTTTATCCCCACTTTAACTCTCAGAATTAAACATTTTTCTCCATCATCATCATTATTCCCTTCTTTTCAGGAGGGACAGAATATTGCTTGCTGCAGGCATTAGGAACCTTCCCTGTGTCTTTTCCCGGGATTATTACAGACAGCCCCTTTCTCAGCACAAACAGATCATTATTAAATTCTCTTCTTCCCACCCCCCCTCACCACAAGGGAAAAAAACCCAGTCCTTTTCGATCTTCAGCTGGGAGAAAGACATTAAAAAAAAAAAAAACCCACAACCCCTCCACACACACTTGGGCACGCCACATGGAAATCGCTCCCGACAGTGAATTAAGAGCATCTCAGCACAGGGAGCTAATTCACGGGTCTTAAATGAACCAGGGAGTGAAAATGCAGTTTCAGCGGCGGATTGAAAGCCGAGGCTTTCTTTTCTGCGGGTTACGATTTCAGTGAGAAAAGAGAGAAAGCCAAAGCACACGGCTGCACAGGAAAAATGTCTGAAGGCATGGGACAGAGGAGTGGAGCCCGATGAGTCTGTTCAGAGCCAATTCTTTGTGGCAAGCCGTGCGCTGCCTGCTAGACCTCACTGCGGACGGTATCGTGCAGCTAGGGCCGGTCTCCTTCCTCTCCATTCCCTCCCAGCATCGTCTCCGCTCTCCTCAGCATCCTCCAGCGACCATCGCCCACCGCCTCTCCAGAGAGCTCCAGACACAAAAGCAAAGCGAGCGCCTGTAGAAAGGTACACAGAGGCAGGGTCTGGGGCTAGGAGGGGGGAAGGAAGGATGGACAATCAATTGCAATTTGCTTTTCTTCGTCGGTTTTTTTTTTGGGGGGGGGATTTGTTTTGGTTTTTTGGGGTCTTTTCTACATCAAAATGACCTCCACCATGTTTTTCTTCCTTCGTCTTTTTTCTTCCTTTTAAAGAAAAAGAAATCAGTGCCATCTAGTGGGGGAGGGGATTGAGCAAGTCAAGGTGCTGCACGTTCCCAGGGATCTACACTTCTAATTCAGTTATTCAACAGAGAGAGATGACCCTCAGTATTTCCCTGCTCTCTCTGTGATCTTCACCTCCCCAGAGGTGATGTTGAATTTACATGGGCTCCAGCCTTCATTCTTTGAAAAGAATCACCTACTGAAGTCACAGGAACTCGTCCTAGTGTTGTATTACCTGAAGCAGTACTGGCTCTGGAGGCAGTTCTCTGCCTTAATTACAGGATTTCAAACACAAGACAGTAATCAAACCAAACAGAGATATAACAAATTATGTCTACTAATATTTTTTATCATTCCAGTGCACCTTGGATACTGGTGTACGTGAATCCTCAGCATGCCAGCCCTTCTAATAACACAGCTATAAAAGATGCTACCATAGAAGCATCTTATGATAACTCCCACAAACACTTGACCCGTCATTAGAACAGATTTTGAGTGTTCAGGTGACTCAGAACCAAGCAGAGGCTCTATAAAGGAAGAGCAGAACCACAAAATGCCATATAAAAGTTTGTAATCTAAATCCTAGGAATTAACCAGTTGTCAATGTCCCTTCTATTTATGTTTTTAATAGAAAAAGAGTTTTTCAAAGGGAAGCATCAGCCAGCTGCATAAACATAGGCTAGCCACACACACACACACAGAGACACAGAATAGGCACGCAGCTGTCTCCACACTCCTGTGTAGCTGTGCACACACTGATATCTAACTGCACACAACAGCACCTAGCTGGATGTCCTCTGCCCTCCCCACTGGCAACTCCCAAAAGAGATTAGTTTTGCTCTCTCTTAAAAAAAAAAAACAACCCACCAATATTTGGATTGCAAAGTTAAGCTAGTTAGTGAATGCCAGATTTAAGATCACCCATGGAACATTAATTTCCCCAGCATGCAAACACACTATGATACAATCTTTAATAACATGATTTCTGTTTCCATGGGTCTCCCATTTTTTACAGTGCAAAGGATAAATGTTGCTCACTTAATGAGCACTATTCAAATTTTCTCCTATCCTTATCATCCAATGTGTGGTGCATGTACTATTTATTGCAGAGCATCCAGATCTTGCATTGCATACAGAATGATTAATTTCCTCATGAGCTTTTCTATAGTGGTGCTCTAATTGTAGTGTTGGAGGGCTGGGGGTTTTTTACAAACATCAAGGAACTTATCTTCACAGCTCCCTGCTGAGGGACAGAGATAAAAGGCAGTATTTTCAAACATGTCAGTGTATTTTGGGTACTCTATTAAAGGAGCTTAGAACCTAAACTTCCAGAGTACTGAGCACCTTCCTTCCTCAGAGAGCAGCTTGCAGACCCCCTGGCTCTAGACACAGTGGACATTATTTCCACAAATTAGTGCATGGGTGACTGCAGCTGAATACACAGAAAATGGGCACCACATGGACAGAAGTTGGGAAGAATGTCAATTTTTGAGCCACCAAGCTTCATAACAGTAACTCTCACAAAGGGTGAAATAAAATCCAATTTTCAATTTCAATTCAAATGCCTATGACCATGATTTTTCCTAGCTGTATTCATCTGCTAGGCTCACTACACAGCCTCCAAACTGTCTACCAAACAGCCACCATCTCAGGACAGCAGAGTCCTGGTTCATCTGCCATCTATCATGATCTGGGCAGAAAGCAGGATGTGATCATGTATTTATGACCGTAAGTCACAAGTGAACGGCAATTCACGGGCAAACTTTAGTCTGGTGTTTTCTTAGAGTCTTGATTTACTGACCTGGAGTTGTGACAAGCAGGGGAAACACATGGGCTGAGTCAGAACTGGTCAGGGATCAGGAGCTGAATGGAGTGAACCATCAAAAGAACAGATTTGGTTTGGGAGGAAGCAAAATGAATTGCTGGGCAGAAGGCAGGAGGACAGGTAGGTGAGAAGTCCTCTATCATATTTTTCAATAAAGCAGAGGGAATGGCCACCACCAAATGCCCTCGCACAGAGACAGGTAAAAGACAGTACACAGATAAAAAGAACCACAGTATAATGTTGTTTTTCCAAACAAAAAAACCAAACCAAAACAAAACAAAAGACTGGTGGCTTTTCACTAAAATTGCTTCCTCCTGTGAAAACTTACTCTTCATTATTTAGCTGTCAACTGTCAAAACCACACCACTGTTAACAACTTAAGGCACGGCTATGTATGATAATCACTGCTCCTCATCTCCAAGAATGCTTTTAAGCTCAGACAAAACAAGGATGAACTATTTTAAACACAACTTTTCCCCAAGCTTCCTGGTGTGGACATCATGCTTGGAAAATGTCCGCCCAAGAACTTAAAGTGTAGCAGAGCTATAAGCTGTGGAAAAGAAAGCCTTGTAGGCAAACTCAGCCTAGTGAGGACATCATCCCTACACCCCTGCACCGCCTCCACACAGCCCAAGTGTCCATGGGCACTGCAGTAGGATCTGGGAGATCACTCCACCTTTGAAGGCATTGCCAACAGCTTTAGTTTTTTTCAGCCAGGTGGTAGGATCTAAATGTAGATCATGCCACATTTAACATGTTGAGTTCTAAAGTAAAATACTTGGGAAAGACATTCCTGTCTCTTGAGTCCTGAGTAAATACTCAAGTGCTTCCAATAACAGAGGAGCAAGAACAGATTTATGAAAAAGAAAAGGCCTAAGCTGTACAGGGGTAAGCCTCTACTGAAAGAGAAAGTTCTGGTAGGAGACAACTCAGACAAAGCACAAGGGCAATATTTAGCCCTCAAGGCTCTTTCAAATTCATCTCCCTACAACAGAAAAGAGACCTTAGTCCCTGCATTCACAAGCAGAGATTCAGCTCCAATCTGCTGCTCTCTGAGATCACAGCAGCCACTCTGTGTCCTGCTTGTCTTGCCAGCTTGGTAGTCAACATCTTCATATTCTACAGCTTCTTCTCCTCTGAACTTTCACATGAACAGACCTGTTTCCCCAAAGGCCTCACTAAGAGGATTGCTGTTTCATCCAAGCCCATCTCTGCTTCCCCCTGGTTACCTTTTGGACACATCAAGCCCAACCTCCCACCCAAAATCCTGCTACAGGAAAAACCCATTGCCTGCTGCAGTGAGGAAGGTGACATTGCTCTGAATGCAGGAGCTGTACAGCAAGGTCACTTGCTGCCTAAAGCCAGCAACAAAAGCAAGATGGCTCTCAACATCACCACCATTGGGCTCAGCTGAAAACAGGAGATATCACTTCATTAAAATTCATAGATCTTGTGACTCTTATAGAAATAGCAAGAAGAATCCAGGATGGCAGAGACAAGATATTAGGGCCAAAGAGTACTGATTGAGAGCAAAAACTCAGACTTCTGTCTGCCAAAAATAAGCATATTTGGTAAGAAGTGGCTTTTATTCTTAAAGTTACATCTAATACACTGATCTTCAATATATTACCTGATTAATTACATATACCTGATTAATTCTGTTTTTTTCTGAACTGCATCAATATGTAGCTCATATAGGCAGCCTAATACGAAGGTGCATCTGCAGTGCTGATAGTTTGCTTGACCTGGCAAGTCACACTGTACAACCCTCCCTAAACTTCTGACAGATTTCAGAATGCATTGTTCATTCCCTGAGAGATTTTTAGACACGGTTTCTATCAGCAGTGTTTTGTGAACTAATCCAGTGAAAGACAGAGCCACAGCCTCTGTAGATGAATAACATGGTATTTCATTGTGAGTGTATCACATCTGTGATTGGCTCCCAGCTACCAATTCAATTCCTTGCTTCTTTTAGTCACAAAATAAAAACAAGGATTAGTTAAAAATCAGAATTCATTGATCATAAGAAACCATCACAGAAGCAACTGGAGAGAAAACCAGTAAGCAAAACAAAAAACTGCACTTGCTTGGAAAAACTATATTCTCTAAAAGCACTCCTTCATTTTGGAACATGACTCAGAAGCAAGACCTCAATCTCCATCTATTCTATTTGGCTGTGAAGTCCCAGCAGAGTAGATTCATTTAAATATTTTTTTTTTAAAAAGGCGTATACAAATATATTGTGTGCTGCTGTAAAAGCAGCTGACATCTAGGATGATAAACTCCCTATTTAGGGATGTTTAGGACAAGCATGCTGCCATCTTCAACAGTTTTGCATTTACTTCTCTTCATTTATTATCATCAAGTATATTTGCATCAAAATAAAGTAGTTGGTTCTTCAGAGTTCATCCATTTGTACAGTTCATTTCCCCACCTCAAGCTTTAGAACTGTGATATCACAATTACACCTCTGAAGTACTCTGAAGTTGGGCCAAGGAGAACTTCTGGGCCCTGAAAGACAGGCATTTATTCCCCTTTACTGCAAAGGCCTTCAGTAAGTACCCACCAAAGAAGAAACCATGGGGAGTACCAAGCTTCAACGACCATACCCTGATCATCCACGATAAAGAAACTGCAAGAAGTTACTTCTCTTGTTTCCAGAGAAATAGTGTTTCCAGGACTAAGGAATAACATTTCCCAAAGAAAAAAAATTGAAAAAAAAAAAGAAAATTTGGGACTCACAAAGATAAAGTCTGAAGAAGGAATTTTTCTCAGGAAAAAGGGAACAAATGTCCAGAAAGCATGGGTAGGAGCACGACTTGCTCAGCCTGGGTGCTAGCAAGGTCAGAGAGAAAGAACTGAACCAAAAAAAGCCTCTGCAGTTGCTTCCACAGGGTGAAGCAACTGAGCCTGAGAAGTGCATGCAGGTTTGATTATGATTCTCTAGACAGGCGAATTCTAAAACAGAGAGCAGCTCTGGTTACATAACCAACAGCAGCTTCATGTCACCCACCAGGACTGCAGTGAAGAACTCCAAACCAAAACCAAAAAAATCATCTGTTTCCATAACTCTGCCTTCGAAAGACTCTGTGAGGGGGAAAGGTTGATCAATGATATTTAGGTCTCAAAAAGCACTACTGAAATGACTGGGTACCTGGGAGTCCAGACAGATCTTGGAAAATTTGCTGACTTACAAATCAAGGCAGTCAGAGTAGCTAACCAGAGTGCTCCCAAAGACCTAACCATGTATCCTGTGCTCAGCACCGATCAAGATACCCTAAGACAAGAAGGGACCTAAACCAGGAAAACATGGAGAGAAATGTCCATTGAAATGCCATTGAAATCTCCATTAAAGGTCAAGAGGGATATACAATATCAGTGTCTGCTGAAACTCAGGGGAACCAACAGCTCACAAGCCCAAGAGGTCTAGATCCAAGACAGTATCTTGAAAAAGAGTTCAGCTTGAAGAAACAGAAATATGAACTCAAACAGACCCAACTGATCTCCTTGGATTTTCTGTTTAAGAGATTGATGTATTCCTGAAAATTCTATTGCCAGAACATTTTTATTCACTCTGTTTTCACACTTGGTCAAACAGAATTAGAGATGAACAGTTTTTTGACCCCATTTGAAAGCCTTGGTGGATGTCCTTTTAGATGAGGGTTGTAAGGAATGTTGGAAGAGAAACCACAAGAGCTTTTATCAGCAGTGAGACAGATGTCTCCATTATTTCTTCTGTTTTCGCTGACTCTGTCATTTTAATATTTTTCCTTTTTTTCCTCCCCTCTGCAATACTCTGTTCCAGCCAAAAAAGATGTGTCTTTGTTACTGTTGCCTTTAAAAGTTTTATGTCCATGTTGTTAGTAAAGTAACAACAACACTTCTGTAGTATGTTTTTCACTAGGGGAAGCTGAAGAATTTTCTAAGAATCAATTATTCTTCACAACACATTTCTGAAGCAGACATTATTTTCCCCAGTTTACAGAGGGATGAAATGGCAGATAGGTTAATTAACTTGCTTAAGGTCATCCAGTGAGCTAGCAATGGAGCTGCAAGATTCAACAATTCCCGTTCCCAATCCCTTCATCTAACCACTGAGAAATATCCCTTCTCTTCAGTCTTAAGACTTCATTGAAATCTATCACTGACCATTTATTCTGACATATTGTTGAGCTACACATTAGTCAGTCTAAATGACAAACATGTAAGTGTGTGGAGATCCACAGCATCCTCCATCCCTTGCCTGTTCAGCCTCGTGCAGCGCCCGCTATGCCAAACAGCTCATCTTCCATTAAAAATGGATGTGCTACAGTTCTCCTGCAGAACTGCCAATATCATCTCAGGCATCACTCCGAGGGCACTGCACGAGAGACAAACGGCACTGGCTCTCTTTCCCCTGGAGGAGGGAAGGCTGCCTCGACAGCCTGGCTGTTGGGGAAAGCAATAAACTCAAGATGCCAACTGCCTTTGAAAAATAATTTCTGTTTTTCTCCTATGCGGCCTCTCCCTCCCAAGTGCTCCCAGTGTTAGATAGCTGGAGCGGCAGTATTTAATAGTGACATCTTTGTGGATTTTGCTCTGGCATTAGTTTGATGAGTTACTTTAAAGTCAAAATACCCTTCAAATGCCCACCCAAAGTCTGTCAGTCTCTTGACACTACACGTTCTCTCCAGAGGGATTTGCAATGCAGATGTCTCCGTGGCTCAGCACGAATTGCTGTGCAACAAAATACAGTTGAAGTTTGCCAATTAATCATGAACACATAATGAATAACAAATTATTTCTAAACACGTTTCTAGCCAATGCAGTTTTAACAAATGCTCAGAGGGTCCTTCTGCTTACTCAGATGAAGATGATTTTGTTCCCTGATGTCAGTATTTATAAGAAGAAAATGTTAGAGATGATCTTACAGCACGATAGTTCTAAACATAAGACTTAGGAGTGAAGTTGCTCACTTTGTCATACAGGTACTACTCAAATGCCTCATTTCCAAGATCAAATGATACAAGTTCAGACTCTTCTTTCCTCTATATGTCAATAAACAAGCACCAATGAGCAAACTGTCGCTCTGATGTTTTTTCTTTCTGGGTATACCTTTGCCTTCTCAGGACAAGCAATGGATCAAGTGTTGCATTTTGTCAAAATTTTGCCCTAAAGCTGTCATTCAGTTATAAAAAAAATACATAAACAAGATGAATTAACCAGATAAACAATTCCAGATCACTATTGATCAAATAATATAATTCCAGACAAAATTACTGCCAACTATTTGTAAAAAGGTCTTTATTGTACTTTATCATGAGGTCTCTTCCTCTTTTTTTTTTCTTTTTTGCTGCTTTGCATGTGCTCCATGCATGTCTCTCCATTCCCTTGATTTCTTTCCTCCACAACAGTCGCTGTACAGAGAATGCCCATGTTTTCTTCGACCCCATGTCAACTCACTCTCCTTCAACTCCTTTCTAGGGTTTTCAGCTTTTTCACTCACCCATCTCCCACTGATTTTCTTGCAGATAATTGCTAACAAGTCCAAACACTTTGCTCTGCTTGCAACAAAACGCTCAGGAGGATCTAACAACATGGTCATAGAATTCAACTGAACACAAACCCATTCCTGTAGTCAGTCTCTGCTGCATCCTCCCATTCCCTGCTATTATCAACACTTAGCATGCCAAGTCTAATTTGGACTGTGAAGACCTCAGAGTGGGGATGTTGAGTTTACAGTCCCTGGCAGAATCTAGGGAGACACAGTGTCCCAGATAAGGTAAGCAAGACCTTTTTGCCTTCATGGACTGCAAACCAGATCATTCTCTGCCTCTGCAAGTTTGCAGATGTGTTGAGTTGTTGTTCTGTTGACTGATGTGACCCTGATTTTCCACCCTGAGTGTCTGTACGCTGCCTTACCAGCATGCTAACCCTGGCTGGGTGCTCTGCAAGCAATTCTCCTCATAGCCACAGGAACAACAGTGCTACAGTGACATAAATAGGCTTTTGCAAGTGCACATTTTTACTTTGATTTAATAATAATAATAATGGCTGACAGGAGAAACAACTGAGCAAACAAGGCAGAAAAATTTAACCAATGCAGACCTGCTGATATCTGTGCTTCCATCACACCAAAAAAGCCATGCTGGAGCCTGCAACAATACTTTGAGGGAAAGAAGATGATGTTTTCCAGTGGCCTATATGCCAATTTTCAGAGTGTGGGTAACATGCAAGTAGAGTATTTTCATTGATGAGGAGGAATGAGATGGAACTGATGTAATTACTGAATCAGGCAGGATAATTTACCAAAATGGAATATTAAAATACTTTGCCCCAATTCTTTAACATAAATAAAGAAATTTGAAGACTGAGAAGGTAAGAGTGCGTATGAAACCACCACCATTGTTTTAGAGATGCAGAGACAGTAACTTGTTCCACCTAACCCTACTGAGGAGGGGTGGAATGGAGTGGGGGTGGCTGCAGAGAATGAGGCTGCTTATCCCTCCGATGTACAAAAAGTGTGCTCAATTTGAAGCTGTGTGAGGAAAAAGCCCCAATAGCCAGAAGCCATGTCTCATTACACTTTCTAAAAACTCATTTTCTACGACAGAAGTTATTGCAGTCTGCGTGGAAGATGTATTTTTGAACTCATAATGTTTAAACAACTTAACCACGGAACAAAAAGGGGGTAGTTGTTTAGGAGCCAGCAATCATAATTTGATTATAGCAAGGACATTTGTTATAACAAGGAAAAAGGACAGTCCCAGCCAGGGAAATTCTCTCTCTCTCTCTCCCTCACACACACACACAGACGGTTCAAGGAAGACCTTCTCCATCAAGATGGCAGAAATGATGAGAAAATTGCGATTCAAAAATAGAGATAGAAATGTAAATGAGAACACTTATGATCTTACTCCATAAAGTCATGATTGCTTAATTAACAAAATGGCCAATTTTGGCTGAAGGACAACTTTGTCTCGGCAGCAGGGTGAAGGAAACACTCAGAAGTTCAAAGTATGGTATAGAACTACATAGAAAGGCAAAAATATAGGAAAAAAATGTTCTGTTAGTACAAAAAATGAAGACTACAGAAAATGCATAAGTCCTGTGACTACAGAAAGCAAAATGAGGAGCAGAAAACAATGCTGATGCACATCTAGAGATGGTAAAATAGCACAGAAATGGCAGAAGTGCTAAAAACCTCTATTTCCTCCTTAAAAAGATTAAGGAAGAGGCACTTTTTTTGTCAAGTAGGAAAAAAAAAAAAAGAAGCACTTTTTAGTCCATTAGTAATGAAAATGATAAGCAGGATCTACTAGAGCAAACATTTTAAATTTAGGATATTTAGAGAACTTTTATAGGACAGTGTTTGAATAACTGGCTAAAGAAGTTCCATGAATGTTAATAATCACACAATCATAGAAAGGCTTGGGTCAGAAGGGACCTTAAAGATCATCTAGTTCCAATCCCCTCCCTGCCATAGGCAGGGACATCTTCCACTAGATCAGGAATATAAAAGAAATTAGAGGATCATGCCAACATTCAAAAAGGACAAGAAAGGGGACTGGGTTGCCCAGGCCACGAGGCTGCTCTTCCTGTGACAAGCATGGAAAGTGTGACAGAAAATTAATCAGGGAAGGACAACAGAATAACAATTTGTTCCATGCTTGGCAGAATCTGCTCTTCTAGAAAACAGGCCGAGCCAGACAAACCCAATTTCTTCCTTCGATGGCATTACACGTTTGGCATATAAATGCAATCACATAATTGTCATTTACTCAGATGTTTGCACAGAGTCTCATTTAGCACCTCCTGGCACTGATTAAAAATTAGCATAAATCAAGCTCTGGGAAAGCTCATGTCTAGTGGGATTGGCAGTGGCCAAAGGGTGCCGGGGGAAGCGTAGCAGGGTCAGGTGCCCATCCGTGTGCCTCAGGGGCTCCCCTGGGCACAAACCCCTCTCCAGGTTTGGGGCACGAAGGTGAGTGACCAACTCACCAACTTCACCAGTATCAAGAGACCAAGATGACACTTGTGCTGAAAGACTGAGATTGTGCAGGTAAATTTGCCAAGGCTGATATATTTATGCAGCTGAATAACCATCCTTGAAAACAAGCAGCAGGAGGGAAGCAAAAGTTATGAGGGTAAGGATTGGCAAGGAGCACAGGAGACACGCACCCTGAATTTGGAGTAGAGAAACAATCTCTCCAAGTGGTTTGGAGACGCAGTGAATGATAAACATTTGTTGCTCCCAAACTCCTTATCTCCCTTCAGTAAAATCAAGTTTTGACATTTGTCCCAGTTTGTAGCCTTGTCAAGGCCATGAGTGAAGACACCTGGCTTTCAGCTCTTTATGTAAACTCATGCCTTCTCCCAAGAGTAAAACCAACTTGGTTTTATTAACTTGAACACCTGTTCTTATGAAGTAAGGCTGCTGACTGGACGGGTCACACCACCCTTCCCTGGCAAAACCGAAGAACAAGGCTCTACGTAGACTTGTCATCAGCTTTTAATACGGATAACCGCTTTTCTCATTTCATTATTAGATTTAAGCATATAACTACATAGCTGCTTACATTGGGGGAGGCGGGGAATGAAGGAGAGGAAGTCACAACGAAAACGTTCTTGGTGTGTGGCATTTTGGATTGCACTGTGCACAGAGCGACGATCCTTGTGGGTCACTTCCAACTCAGGATAGTCTGTGATTCCGTGATTCCATGACCGCGGGGACAGCACCCGACGAGCCGCCACCGGGCGCAGGGAAGGAGGAGAAAGAGCAGAGGGCGAAAGAGGATGAGGAAGAAGATCCCTCCCTTCCCCGCCCCTCACGTCACCCGTGCGCGCCGCCGCCGCCGCTCCGGCAGCGCCGCCGCTCCTCCGGCCGCGGCTCAGCGCGGGGTGAGCGGGGCCGAGCGGGGCAGGAGCGGGGGTGCCGGGTTCCGGGGTGCAGGGCTCCGGGGTGCCGGGCTCCGGGGTACGAGGCTCCGGGGTACCGGGCGGGGCCGCGTCCCTGGGAGCCGCGGGCGCCCCGGCGCTCCCCTCCCGCAGGGAAGCGGGGCCGGCGCGGGCTGAGGCGGCGCCGCGCCCGCCGCGGGTTGACCTCTGTGGCGGCCTGGTCTTCCCCGTGTGCTCGTGGGAAAACCAGAAGTAACGCGGGGAAAAGAGCGTTCTCCTGGCGTGTTCCAAGTGAGAAGGGAGCGGTCTGAAACAAGCTGGTGGATCGGGAATAAAAAATAAGCTAGCCCAGGACGGGAAAGCTTGGTTTTGGGTGGGAGTAGGGAGCCGGGAGCAGGTGGAGCGGCAGCACTGAACACTGTTTTTGGTGTAGGTGTGTTAATCCCCAGAGGGCGATCCCGAGGATATCATTGCTGGAGGTGACAATAACAAAACTGCTCTGGTAACATCTCACAGAATTACCCTAGAACAGGCTTCGGATAGCTCTGGCTCTTGGGAGTCTGCCGCCTTTGCTTTGCTCCTCTCTCAGACGTTCTTAGGATTAATGGAGGTGTCCAGCCTTGGCTTGGGATGTTAAGATTCCTTTAGCCATTCAGAAGTGAAAATCAGGTTCCTCAGACCACAGGGTTGCATTGTTCAGGAGCTAAAGGTATTTTCATTTTAAGGCTGCAGTAAGTAGAGATTAAGCAAGCAGTGTGTTTGGTGATGAAGAGACACTTTTGGAGTCCTGTGGTGAAGATTTTGGGGGACAATTTGTTGCTTTGTCTCTGAATGTAGGAATTAGTTCTAAAACAGATGATTTAGCAAAACTTAGTGATTACTTCCCCCTGTAATAGATGCCCGAGTTGAAGTGCTGCCCTGCAATCATTTAAGAGCTTCTGTCTTCTCACACTAGGCCTACTGCCTTAGCTTGAGGTCTCTGATGTTTTGCCTTCCCTTTTGTTACTTTTTCCATTATTCTCTCTTCTCAAATTAATTGTGTTATTTTCATGCTTGATATTTTTTTTCCTTCTTCCTTTACAGTGCTTTGCTAACAGGAGTAAATCAAAGCAGGTCCTCCAATGGGCAGATATATGTACGTGAGGTTATGAATACTTCAAATTTCTGTTATTAAACAACAGGCTCTGTGTAATTGTACTGAAGTGGACTTAGCACTGTCTGGCTGATTACTCTTATCCATGCTCTTTAATTTGTTATGCTCATCTTTTGGAATCAGCTGTGCAATATATTTTAAAACAAGAATTTTAAACTTTAACCTCAGTGTAATGCTCTTGAACGAACCTCCTTAATTTGTCTGAAGACTTATGTTATCACTCATTCAAAATTGCAAAGTACAGACAAGATACAACTTCAAATACAGGATTATGGGATTCCTATTCTTGTCTACTACAACCCATTCTGCAAAGAAAAAGTAATGAAGACTTAAAATGGGGAGGGTTCAAAAAGCTGAGAGAACACCCTTCTCATTCTACTTTAAGAGAGTGGATGTTGTCTGGTGGCCTAATAATGGTTTTGTCTTCAGGACATTTTTGTTTTAGAGGTCTTTAGGTGAGAGATGACTAAAAGAGAATGGGAAGCTGCTGATGGATTTTCTTGGAAAAAAGAATCTGGCATGGGAAAACTACTTTTTTCCTTTCAAAAAGCATAGTTATCATGAGAGACTGAAAAGAGAATGGAGAAAAAGCTGATGGAGATGATCAAGGGAAGGGAATTGAGATGGGAAAGATCTGTGTGATCCATATAGAGAAAAATGATTTATTAATAAGCCATTGTTGTTTGATGGATTGTAACAATGTCTTAAATAGGGTGAGAAATTTTCATGAGGAAAAACTTCCAGGTTGCTCTCCCTGTATGTTCAAGTGGTGCCTTACCTTGTGCTTGCGTAGCAGTCGGTGATATTGCACAGCTGCTGTTTTTGGCAGAGCTCACACTGTAATTGTTCCTGTGGCCGGAGTTTAAGGGCTGTCTTGAGCAAGCTGAGAGGGATCTGCTAATAAACCATGCTAGCCATGGCAAATTGTGGTGCAGTGTAGTTACTTTTATAGTTGGTATTGCTGTCTGTAGGCTGGGAACTGTACCTGAATTCATGTCAATGTTCTTCATGTGCAGGATTATGTAGTAAGGATTAGACTGATTTTATGCAAGGCATGTGTGATGTCAAATGAGTGATCAGTGTATGATGCATTCTTTTGTTTGCCTTAATTCTGGGATAGCTTGTTCTACTCAGCTGTCTTAAGACTGGTGGGTCTTCTGTTTCCTTTTGCAGGAAGGTCTGTCTGTCTGTGTGTGCCCGCCGTTCCTGGGGAGATGTCCAATGTTTCCAGCTACGCCCTTCGGATGGCCCGGCTGAGTGCCCAGATATTCGGTGATGTTGTCAGGCCAACTGACTCCAAATCCATGAAGGTGGTGAAGCTGTTCAGTGAGCAGCCCCTGGCCAAGCGGGAGGAGGTGTACAACTGGTACCCCCCTCACAACACCTACTACGCTCTGATGAAGAAACTCCGCTTCTTTGGGCTCTACAGGTACTTCCTGGGCTTGGGGGGTGGGAGCAGGACTGGGCTGGGAAAGGAGTGGGTGGGAGTCTTGCTGCAGTTGTTTTCCTCAAGGGAAAGAGGAGAAATGTTTCGTTCTGGAATATGGTAGATATGGAAATAGGCACTTGACTGTTGCACTGAGGGCAAGGAGAGCAAAGTGATTGCTGTCTAACTTTTACCAGAATTGGAATCTTTTGTGAGAAAGACTTGAGGTGTAGTTGTGGGCAAGCAGTTACCTAAGAAATAGTTCCTGCTTTGGCTTTGTGGGAAAGAGAAAAAAGCTTTTTCATAGACAAGAGATGGGTCTGTACTTCTGAATATGGCACATGAATGTGCTGCAAAGAGGTGATGTTAACACCAGTCTTACCATATATTTCTCAATCACTCCACAGCTAATAAATGAAATTTAGAAGAGAAGGAAAATCTCTGTTGGACCAAAGGGCCTTTTTATTCTTTAAAATAAATTAAGTTAAATTCAATTCAAATGTGATTTAAATAGTCTTGTTAATTCCAGCTTCATCCAAACCAGTTGTCTAATTTCTAAATTAATTTCCACAGTCTGTAGCAGGGAGAATTGCACTGCTGAATAACATTAGCAGGAGTCAAATGTAGTTCTTTTACTTCAATCAGGTAGCACTAAAAAAATCCTTAAAAGTGTGGCTGCAAACCCTGTATGGTCGAAACAGATTACCTGTTGCTAGTATGACAATACTAACCATCAAGGATTGCATCCAGGATGCTCCTGCTGTAGGTGGGTGTGCCAACACTTTCGAGAATGGCTGTTTGTTTACAAAAAAAGCCTCAATGTGATGCTAATGTTCTTTACTCTTCTCCTTCCCCTATTAAGTTCCTTCTCTAGCTGCTCTGTATGCAGAGAGTTGGTAGAGGATCAGGCTCGCAGCTCAGAAATGTGTAATGAAGAATCATAGACTAATGGGGCCGGTAATAAATCACAAGCTTTTTGTTTCTATTTAGAGAAGTTGTGTTTAAAAATAGCAGTGCAGCTATCTTAGGCCACATAGGATGCAGTTATGATTTTTGAAAATCACTTCGCAGTAAAAAATACAGGGACAGATTAATATAACTTATTAGAACATGATTGAGGATTAATTATCTCTGCCAGCTCCTTCATCCTCCTTCCTGTTTCATTCTCTTATGAAGATTCTACCAGTACTGATGCCCTCTTCATAACTCATTCCTGAAGTCACCTGAGAGCAGTGCCATGTGCTGTAATTAGTGCTCAGCATGGCCCTGTTTCCTTAGGAGCTAATGACCTGAACACAGGAACACAATGTGCTGTGGCTACACTGCTGAGCTGGATAACAAGGGGGAAATTCTTATTCTTGTCTCTTGCTGATTTTTGCATTTTACTGCTCATTTAAACAAAGGGGATCAATACATGCAATTGAAATAATACATCTGTGCACACACCATTGAAAAGGACAACCCTCTTAATTCTGAAAGTATCAGAGGAAATCTCTCATGTTATTATTCAGTGATATTGCCAGCAATAATATGGAATACATTGCAGCAAGCTTCAGTATGGACTTCGTGGTTAAAAAAAGTTTTGATTTTGTTTTGGTTTTTTTTATTAGCATATAGATCAAAGAACCTTTCATATCTCTGCATCCCAAGAAAAAGAGTAAACTTTTTTCTCTCTTCCCCATCTAGGGATGAGCATCAGGACTTTAAGGAGGAGATGAGACGGTTGAAAAAGCTCCGTGGGAAGGAAAAACCAAAGAAGGGGGAAGGAAAGAGAGCTCTCAAGAAGAAATAGTGCTGTTTGAACAGTGTAACTGACCACTCTGGAAATGCTGGGGAACAGCTGGAGAAGGCTTGGCCTGTGAGCTGCGTGTGGGGCACAAGAAACACACTTTGAAATAGTGGGCTCCACCTTGGGAATGCACTCGGGTCTTTGAAGTTTTACTGGTTTTGAATTTCTGTACTTTAAATATACTGTGTATTGTAACACAGTAATAAAAAAGTGCTCAGTGGTTTTCTTGAAACTGTTGTAGCTGTTTCCGTTTTTCTTGATCTGGAAATCTGCTTTTTGTTTGTTTTGCTTTCTTGTATTACTGCCAACACTGTTCTGCATGTGGCCACAAAAAACCCAAGGGTTCCTGCTTCTGCTGCTGCTTGTCAATCTTACCCGTTATAATGAGTTTCATTTCAGGTAGCTCTAGTGCTAATTTTTTTTTTCAAGATTTTTTGAGTTTTTTAAGTTGCTGTTACTGTTGTTCTCTGCTTTTCACTGAACAATACTTCCCAGACCACTGCCTGCCCACATCACTCTCATTTGTACCCTAAAGTTTTAGATACTACAACAGAAGAGGCTGAAATATTAATTAACTAAATCCATATAATAATGGAACTATTATATGCAATAATGAAATTTATAATAGTTTTATTACAGTAAGCTAATTTTGATTGCCTGGAAGACATGTATGAAACACTACCTGAGATGATGAACACTTTTATTAGCATTCAGTAAGGGTTTTATCACTAGGCTTCTTTGGTTACTAATATTAATGATCAGTGGATCTACATAAATTTGTAACAGCTCTACCTCACCAAGGTTATTAATCGAAGAGGTGCTGATTGTGTTAAAAGGTGTTCCTGGTGAGCTGCATAGTTGTTGTTCAGTGTCCTTACTTCATGCTACCTGCTTTTCTAAGCTCTAAGAGAAGCTGATTTTAGGAAATCTGTAGTAGTGTGGGAGAAGCACCTGAGTTCTTACCACAGTCAAAAAAATGCTGTAGAAGTTAATATTTTATATGTATCTGCTCTGTACTGCAGTGGTAAGTTTCTCTCTTATTCTAATTTGAAATCCTTTTAGTAACTTAGAGCTTTTGCTCAGTTCTAATGTGCTTAAGACATTTTTGTGTTCCATGTGTTGCCTGTGGGTTGTGACCCGTGTGGTACTGAGGTACCCAGAGCCTGTGATGGGCCCTCCGAGAAGTTCTTGGTTCCTGGGACGTGTGCATGCATTAGGGAAGGGGTCTGGTTCCCTTGAATTCATCTTTGGGAGGAAGGGCAGCATGGAGTTGCATAATAGGAGAGGGAATATCCAAGTAGAAAGGTTGCTGCTGCCTGACGCTGTCTGGCTATGAGTGTGAAGGGTGAAGTTGTTCAGTTGCTTGCTTTGGTGAAGAGAAGGACCCATCCTGAACCTCTTCAGCAGAGCTACTGCAGCAGCTCTGGACAGCTCTTGATGCCTTCTAAAATAAAATCCCAGATAAATAAAAATGTTTTCCCTGCTATTTAAGATGAAAAATCAACAGCATCTCTTCTGGTGCTGTGAAACACTTAAAGCTTTCACAGTAGAAACATGCAAGAGACCAAAAGTGTGCATGCATCAAAAAGGGAATTGTGGCTCTGTAAAGGAAGTGTGCATGGCCTTAAACTTTCTGTGTGCGGGGAGACTTGGTTATGAGTACACATATAGCAATATATAAAATACAACATGGTGAAACTGATGGAAGTGCCTGTGAAGTAAGAGATGTGAGACAAATGGACTGAATTGTTAATTTTCATCTTTTTTTCTGCAGCATTTACAAAAGCAGATGGATGAAGGGAAAAAAAAAAAAAAACAACCCACTTTCTGAAAAAGTAGAAGTACGAGAGAGGTTGCCCTGCCTAATTTTTCATTATTTTTCTTCTGTAGTACTCATTTGCTAGAACTTGACCTTTTAAAAAATGGCCGTTCCCTTCCCCTAAGACTTCACCCTAAAATGATGATGACTCAGCCAGTACTGGAGCATATCCTAGTGTTAGTACAATCCATTGCTTGCTGGGAGCATTAGCATAACTATTTTGTTCCAGAAAATACAGCCTTCTCCTCTCCATAGCTGGGATGGAAACAGGCACTTTCCTGCCTCCCTTCTAACCTGTGCTCTATCGTTTAGGAATAGGCATGCCCTGAAGAAGACTACATTTTGTGAATCACAGGGACTAGACAGATTGGGAGCCAATCCTGAAGCATCACACGAGGTATTAATGCAGTAGGTGTATTTAGGAGAGGAAGGAGAGTCCCAGCCACATTCTGAAGGGTAAGGATAGGAACACTTATGCTTTACACAGCTATTGGTATAATGGTGTTTTATGTACATCCATTTTATGTACAAATAACCAAGTACAATTAGATCTTTATTTTTGGCTTTCCCCTTAAAATGATTATTTTTCACCATTGAAACTGCTGTGTCTTGTTACAAGATTCACTCTTTTCCTGAGGGTATGAACTGACTGCCCTCAGAAGATGTTTAGATTGATGTTTTAATTCTTGATCGGAATAAACCTGGTTAGCTGACCTCCAAGGGACTGAGGGTAAAAACTGACCTCTTCCCGATCCTGAGCAGCTTTATTAAGTGCCACTGTTTCCTTATTTTGCAGTGCCTTAGCTATGCCTGTCTTTAATTAGACTCTGGTATGATGTGTTCCTAGCTGCTGAGCACTGCTGTGATAATCACAAGCTATTTTGTAAACAGGCTGACCCAGTTGCTGTATATATCCTATAGGGAGTGCAGCTATTGCCAGAACCTCTTACTCTTGCAAGTCCTGCACACAGGCAGAAGATCACTTGCATGTGACTGTACTTTGTAATGGTGGAAGGAAAATAACCCTGCCTTGCTTTCTGGCAGAGGTACCAGTGTGTTAAAATACCTGTGCTCTGCTCAGAAAAGTAATAACTTGAAAAAAGTTTCTCCTGATGTGGAGAGAGTCTGTTCTACTTACTAAAACAGCATGCTGAGTTTACACAGCTCAGTGAAATGCACCTGAGTTACTCTAAGGTTTTAGATAAATGCTTTGTCTTGCTTGCCTTTGCTTCCCCAAGAGCAAAATTAGAATAATGATCGCTTAGTGAACAACGTCATGAGGTTAAGCTGCTTTTAGGATGGAGTTTACCCCAGGAGAACCCTGTAAAGGGCAGCTTAGTCTGGCTGTGGTAGGACTTGTAGCTCTGTGTGTTTCAGAGAGATGGTTGTATGCAACAGTTGAGGACATTTTTAACACATAAGATAAGCTGTGGTATGTTACTTTGCTTGCTGTTCTGCTTTAGATGTTTAAAATGTCAAATGCTGAAAAAATCTTGATTTGGTCAGAAAGTAAAAATTTAAAAAATCACAGTTATTTCTTAAACTATAAATATTTTTGAAAATGTGAAGTAACTGTGTATATCTTCATCTACCACTTTGAGTTTGAAAGCTATTTTAGGATAATTTAAAAAAACAACAATCAACAAAGACTATGTTTTGGAAAAGAGTCACAAATCTGAAAGGCTGCTTTGATGAGGGAATGACTGCTGTTGTCTGCTTTTTCTTTATTTTAAAGCAGAAAGGATAACATGCAAGGGGAAAAATGCTATGAGAATCTCAGATCAAATCCCTTAGATTCAGTTCTCTTCTGTAACTGATTGTGGCACTTCTTGTACAATCCTTTGGCAGTAGATTCTGGAAACAAAATCCTTCAAGGGGACATTCTCTGTTCATCATCTTGATACTGAGACGTATGAGAGCAGAAACACTTCCTGGTTAACCTCTTCTAGGGGCAGCATAATTTCTCTAAACTGTCCAAACAACAATGGAAAACTCAAAGGTTCTAATAAAAATTTAATACAAAAAAAGGATGTACCAGGCAAGTTAGAGAAAGCAGAAATGAAAACAATAGCCTTATCATAAATCCTAGAGGTATAACTTGAATTATGTGTGTGGGGCAGCTATTTAGAATGGATCTTTCTGTGCCTGCACAGCTGGGGTTGCATGAAAAAAAGTGGTTTTGTCTTTTCACTTCTTTTTTCTTTCTTTTCCTTGTCCTTTTCCTCAAGTGTAATAATAATAATAATGATAATGATAATAATAATAATAATTTATTGAGAACGGAGAGGAAGGAACAGACAGGAAAACATCTGAAAGAATTTCTTGAGAAGGCTCAGTCAGAACAGAGCACAGCAATAATGTGTTCAGATGGGGAGGAGCAGATGTTACAGGGACATGACCACCACACTGGCTGGGAAGTTGTTTAGGGTTGTCTAAGGGGATAAATATGGGGTCAACAGCATAATGATCATGACATCAAAGTGTCTTTATACATACTGTGTTGAATTGTTCTGGGTGGAATACTGGGGAAAATTCCACAAAATGAAATATTTGGAAAACTGAGAAGGTTCCAAGAAGGGGGTGTGGTTTATGTTGTCTGAGTCAGGCAAAGCTGGGCTGAGCCAAGGGTTATAGCACTGGGACCACTTCTCTTCTGGAACAGCAGGAGGCAGACTGGATGACCTAATACATTTTCTCATATCATAGCTAGGTCTGTGAAAAAAAATCTCACCAAGAGCTAAAAAAGGATTTTTATATCCATTAGGTTTTTTGTCTCTGCTTGAGAGTACTTCACTTCATCCCAGGGCTCCTGAAGCTATTTGTAAATATTTCATGGAGTTCAGAGGGTCTCTCTCACTTCAGTTGTTGTTTCTGTGAGTCTGATGTTTGCCTCATGGGCTGCTTCAGTAAATAGGTTTTTAATGGTATTGGGAGCAAAAACCTCCTGAGGTCCAGAAAGTCTAAAAGCCATGCTACTGCTACACACCGTGGTGTGTTGCTGCAAATATGTAATTGTAATTGCATCGCATTCCTCTGTTTCCACTACAGTCTTGACTGGATAAAAGTGAGTGGGGTCATTTGACTCCCACCTTTCAAAAGCAGATCTCTAAAATGGGATTCCAGGTTAAAACATCTCCAGAAGTGGCCTCACTTTAGAAGCTGCGTAAATATTGAATATCTCCGACTGGTATCAATGGGATTTACCTCTGGACAGCAGGAAGGTAAATCCAATGCCAGCCTTTGGCTTGATAGTGGTCTCTTCAAGACAGGGCTGATGAAACCTCATGTCTCCTGAGACTCCGTCATGTCTGTGCATGCCAAAGGTGCTTCCCCAGTGATATTCCCCAGCTGGACTCGATGATCCTTGTGGGTCCCTTCCAGCTCAGCACATTCTGTGATTCAGTGTTGAACAGAGTAATTTAAGGCTGTCTGGGTGCCATGCATTGGTTTCTGCAAAGAAGAGAGCTTCAGTGGCTCCAGGACAGCCTCATCTGTGAGGGACTGTGCTGGCACCTGGGTGGTGCTGACTTATTTACAACCAGCAACCACTATGGACAAGGTGAGACATTTCTAATTTCCGTACTTGCATGCAAAGGAGCCTGTGTGCAACAGGCAGCATCAAGCTGCTGCTCAGAGTATTTCTGGAGGAGCAACAGGCAATGAGGGTATTGCACTCAGCATTGAACTGGCTGGTTAACAGGGAAGTTTATTGTAATTTTTTAAATTATTTCTAAGATGTCAGAGTTTATGCTGGTTTTATATTTAAGTAAATGAGATATGACTGATGTTTCAGCTGACGTTACTTAGTATTGTGTTCAGTTTGTAGGCATAGGAGCATTTAAGTGAAGGCTCCAACCTAAAGTGGTCTCAGTGTGCTTGCCTAAACTGGCACATTTCTACTGGGGAGGAGCCTGGGATGAGGCAGTGCAGATGCCACCAGACAGAGACATTTCTGGCGTGAGTGGGTGCAAGGCAGTTGATGCCCAGGCTGCACGTGAGGCAGCATGTGGTATCATTGCTTGGGTATTGTCTGTCCTGGGCCTGTTTGCTGCAACTGATGACCAGGTAAGTGTTGTTCATGAGCTCTGAACCTCACAAATGCTTTCTGAATCAACAGCATAAACTGAAAGGTGAAAATTAGGCAATAGAATGTCAGAGTTGTTACTGGCAACTAGAAAGTGACATTGTAGCCTCTTTATTTTTCTTCTTGTGCACTTAGTTCTGTGTATTTGCTGTGATGTTTGCCAAAATACTGCTCTGTTGCCTGACACCAATAAAGCCAACAGCGTGATATGTCTCTGTATTTTCAAACTCAAGTTGTTTGACAGCATCTTCAAGTTAATTAATAAATATTATTGCCCTCTGAGGACAGATAGTAGGATATTGACTAGGCATGCAGACCATTGAAGATCTAAGCTGGAGTCATTGTCATGGTTTCACCCCAGCTGGCAGCCAAGCCCCACACAGCCGCTCACTCACACCCCCACCAGCGGGATCAGGGAGAGAATTGGAAGGATGAAAGATGGAAAAGTGGGCTGAGATAAAGACAGTTTAATAGGGAAAGCAAAAAGCTGCACACACAAGAAAAGAAAAATAAGGAATGAATTCACTGCTTCCCATGGGCAGGCAGGAGTTCAACCATCTCCAGGAGACCAGAGCCCCATCACATGTAACAGGGATTTGGGAAGACAAATGCCATCACTCCAAATGTGATCCTTTCTTCTTCCTCTGTGCCCCCTCTTCCTTCTTTCTCCCACCTTTATATACTGACCATGATGTCATATGGTCTGGAACATCCCTTTGGTCACTTGGGGTCACCTGTCCTGGCTGTGTCCCCTCCCAACCTCCCAGGCACCCCCAACTTCCTCACCAGCCTCACAAAAAGCAGAAAAGGCCTTGGCTCTGTGTACGCCCTGCTTGGCAATAACAAAAACATCTCTATATTATCAGCCCTGTGTTCAGCACAAATCCAAAACACAGCCCCATACCAACCACTGTGGAGAAAATTAACTCTCCCCCGGCTAAAACCAGCAGAGTCATGTAGAACACCCCAGAAGGGGGTAACAGAACTTGTGTTCATTTACCAAAACAAATGTGTCTTCCAGAGAAAGAGGTCTCATTATATCAGAAAGGAATCACCACATCCGAGGGCCTTCAGCATAACGGCAAGCTTCAAGCAATCCACAGCATCAAAAACACAGAGAAGCCATTGGTCACTGCACCAGAAGTTTTGCCTTTGGCTAAGGGCATACTCACAGGAATAGTGAGTACAGAGCAACGTGCTTAGGAGACTGTCCCAATTCCCACTTGTTTGGTGAGCAGCTTTCTTTTATAGGAGAGACTAAATGTCTGTGAGGCGTGCGTTGTCTTGGTGGTAGTGAGGATTAAAAGACAAGGATGGATTATAAACTGTGATACTGACTCTGTCAGCAAAAGACACTGATGTTTTAGAACATTGTATATTACAATATAAGCATTCATTTAGAGGTTATCCATCCTATCTGACCTATCCCTGAAGAACAATAACTCTTAAAACTCCAGCAACATGGGATATTGCCCTGAGAAACATGATACGTCACCATGTTCTCTCTCTCCCACATCAAAGCTGCAGTTTCTGTATTTGATTCCTGTTATTGATTTAGATTTTTTAAACTCTCAGAATATCCTTTCTCCAGGCCAATACCAACCCTAATGGACTTTTTCTGCTCAGAGAAGAGGCTAGAAACTGAAAGGTGCAAGTTAGTATCTGAACTTTTATTAGATCAGAGATGTAGATAGTCACCACATATCTGTAAATTGCTGGACAATCAAATTACAGCAGGTAGTCAGGCCAGGGGAAGCTCAGCTACCCTGGATATTATGAAGGAAATTCCTAATACTGGAACATAATTGAACAGTCATTTTCTGAACAGTAAAATTATTTGATTGAGGTGGTATCCTTTCCTGCCCCTTCTTGGAACAGACTCAATCACATTAGTGGGGTTTTTTGTGCCTAAATGGGATGGTTTTGCGTTGTAAAATGTAATTATTCACACTGGAATAATAATGTGAGGAATATAAAACTGTTTAGTCCTTAAAGCTGATCAGCTTATCACTGTCCAACACAAAGGACTCAGAAATCAGATATCCAAACAAGCTGAATGTGTTAAAGCGGTGACCAGGGATGCTCTGGGAACAGGAGGGTCTGGACTAATCTTTGCAAACATGAGATATGGTCCCAGTTCTAGTAAAGCACATCAGGCAGGAAAACCAGTGTTCCTTGCTCCTTTGTTTCCCTGTTTTCATCCATTCCTCGTTTCCTAGGAGAGCTGCATCTTCTTCTCCCGTGTCTACTTCGACTACGTTCTCCCTCCATCTAATCTTTTACCCCATCCCTCCCCTTCCTTTTCCACTGGCTGCCACTTCTGTTCCCTTAATAGCAGTTTTGGGGCTCGTGCTGTCACTTGAGGGTCCCTCAGATGCCACACAGGTCGGTATTCACACTGCTTTTGAATAAAATGTTGGTTTTTTCAGCTTCCCCCTCACGTATGCGAGTGAAGGCAGGAAGCAGCAGGGAGAGCAGCAGAGCACTACAAGGCAGCACTCACATCGTGGACCCCAAAGTCACTGCTCATATGAGGAAGGAAACAGGGTTCTGGTGACACCAAACAATGTGCAGGGAATGCAAGGGGCCTAGATGTAAAGTCACTCCCATGTCCCAGTCCCATTACCTTTCATGCCTCCCACAAAGTCTCCAAAGGAAAATGTTTTGCTTTTTATTTTCTAAAGGTTTGGGCTGGGGTTTAGGGAGAGAAGAGCAACAGTTTTATAAATAAAGACTGAAATAAATTACACTTGAGTCAAATGAAAGCTATGTAAATATTCCAAATATTATTAGAAGAAAATCTAGAATAGGTTATTATTTGTATATAAAATAAAGCTTGTTAGGTCAACATTGCTTTTAATGGTAGAAGGAAAACAAAGTTAAGAACCTGGTGGATTCACACTTTTGTTTTCCCTGCTCCTGTTTTACTGGTAGTCTCCACCCAGCCTCATCACTTCTGCTCATGTATTTAACTCTGAGACAAAGAGCTATGAAGTCTCCATCAGCGGAAAGTAACACAGATAAGAGTGTTCATCTGCAAAGTTCAAATCACCATCCGAATATTATCTAATTTCTCACAAAAGATATGAATGTTTCAGGTTTACAGTTTCACAGAATGGTAAATGTCCTGAACTAGTTCTCAGGAAGTTCCAAAGGAACAATACATATGCTCTGTACTGAAACAGTTTAAAGCAAAAAGAAAAAGAAAAAAAAAATCAGCCTTTTTTTCTCTATTGCTTCACAGTGGATCAATCAGACAGCAATTCCTAGAAATATGAAAATATGTATAGTATAGCTTAGAGTGGGAGAGATAATAAACTGCTATAGGTGCTAAGGAGATGCAAAAGTAAAAAATATCTGGGTTATATCCTTAAAAAATATCTCCAACATTCTTTTCCTAGAGAGTGAAGTAATTTTCTTAAGTGTGTATTATTCTGACTAGTAATCAGAAAATGACTGCACTCTGGACAACAGCCTAATTTTCGTTCTGCTTCATATTTTCTGTCCAAGGTAACAGGGAACACAACTGGTGTCATTAGAATCTGTGTTTTCATAAATCATCCAGACCTGTATTTCTGCTGTTATGACTGAGAGTTTAAACCAGCACTTTCAATGTAATTGGCCAAGCACAAATGCTACAATTTACAGGGCAAATACTGTCTTTTCAGTGCATGAAAAGGCTCAGCTGTTTTTTAAAATTTGAAATAAATTTTAAGGGCACTTCAGACATCCTGAGTGGAATGTGTATCGAATTTTCACACCACTTTAAAAAATCATATCAATTATCACACCAATATGCCAATCTTGTAATTGTTTTCATTAAGAAACTGGAAGGCTTGGGATTTTTTGAGATACTGCCTTCTATTGAAAGAATATAATAAAGGAGACCAAGATTAAGTTTCATCTAATATCTCTTTTGGATATTCACATTTTGGAGCATCTCATAAAGATTTTTTTTTTTTTTTGAGAAGAGATGAAGTGTCCAAATGCTCACAATGAAACAGCTGCTCTCAGGTAATCATATACAATCATATACATTTTCTTACTGACTCATTAAAACGTTGTTCTCTGAAAGTGCAGGTGTTGATTAGATCAGACAAATGTTCTGGTAGTAGGCAACCTAGCTGGAGAGTCTTGGTCTTTTAGCAGCTGGATTTGTTTTCTCATCCAAATTCAAATTAATAAAACAGAATTCTGAGGAGGATCAAACCCCAGCGCATAATCAGGAGTTTTGGTGGGAGGTGGCAGGTTTTACATTTACAAGTTTGCTTTACCTGCTGCAATACCAGATAAACTGGCTGTGCTGCATTGCAGGAGTCAACCAGCCAGTGCCCCACAGATTTGATAGCAGAAACCCGCCTTTCACATCTAGGTTGTAATTTGATTTTGACCTATGTTGATCATGAAAGCTAGTCTCTGTAAAAGATGTTGATGATATCAATTATCAGTAGATAGGATTTCACATCACCAAGAAATAGCTACAGCTATTAATGATTTATCTTTCATCATGGTGGATTAAGTAGAGAGACCAAATGGCCGCCATGTAAAGGAGTAGGAAATTCCATTTATCACTAGGTGTGGATTCCCCCAATCAAAAGGAAAGTATAGTATGAATAGTAGATTTCTGTCTCCTTCCCACACAACAATCTTTTGAAATAGTTCTTAGGTGGGTTTTTTTTATCTCATGTGTTTCGGGAGGTAACTCTGCTGTGTTTCCAGCATTGGACATTACTTCTCAGTATTAGGTTTTAGAACTGCAGCTCTTCAGTGGTACATCAAATGTGATAAGGAAGTCTAGCAGAATTCTAAGGGAAGGAAAATCTGGAAATAATCAGAACCTCAGAAGAAAGAGACCCAACACTAATAAAAGCAGTAGGAAAGATATTAGAAGTTACAGATTGATAGTAGTCTACTAATTCCACTGCTCGGGTTATGCCCTGGACGTAAATTGCTTGGGGAGCAAAACAGGGCTATGACTACGTTCTGTACATTGAGACTAAATTATCCCTTGGTATAAATTTCATGGAAATGAATGGACTTACTCTGTTAGTTAACCTATATTATTACTCTGTTGGCTTTTCCACAACAGGCTGTGTGCTGGGAGAACCATCTCCTATTACCTCTGCTGCCTTTTTCTTCAGAGATCAGAGAGATTTGTCCCAGTGTTCACTCCTCAGCATGGCTGTTATTTTTCAGAGTTTGTGTGCATTTTTTCACTACCATTACACGTTCCCGCCGCATAACAGGAATTGCTGATAATTATCCTCTTCATTAATGTGGCTATTAGGGAGAAATTTCTAAACTTGGCCAACTGCTTAGTCTGTATGTTTGATTCTTACATGTACTCGTGTAGCCTTTCTGTTGACTGCCCTGCAGGGCTCCAGGCACAGGAAACCCCAGGCTCCTCTCTTGGCAAGTGTAGCCTGTAAAAAAATCAATTAAAATCCACTGAAATATTAAATTGAAGTTGCATTTATTCACCAGTTGCAACACTGCCAGTATTGAACTGCATTTGAAATGCTTTTCCACAGCGATGGCCCCAGTGTGAAAGGTGAAATATAAACCTCAGTTCTCTCACCAGGATTATTACGTTAAGAGTTTGTGTGGTTACATGTTCACAACTGAAGTGAAACAAAGATAAGGATCTTGCACTTCCAGGTTTCAACCTAGTGTATTTTAGCTGGCTACCACAAAATATATCAGGCTGTGTTAGAACAGCCTTTCTCTGAAGTCCTGCTGCTGTTCTGGTACATCAGCTGTTCTTTGCAATGCCCTAAAATACTGTTGCCATTTTGAAATTTATAATAAAGACCTTTTCAGCAAGAAAACTGAAAACGCCTGATTTAGCAGGTGTTTTATGTGTGTAAGCAGCATTCCAATGGGTGTGGCATACAGGGATTAGACACAGGTCGAGGTTTTATTTTAGATGGGAACACACGGCCACTTTGGGAAAAGACGGCACTGGGAACAAGGCGGGGAGCAGCTCCGGGGGACAGCAGTGGCTGCTGGCTCCAGCTCCTCCTGGCCTCCTCGCTGGAGGGAGCGGCATTTCCCAGTGCATCACTTTGGTGCCTGTGTCACGGAGAGAAGGCCACGGCAGATGCTGCTGTGTGCGCCCACCTTTGATCCCTGGTCAGCCAGACGTCCTGCCGTGCACACCCGGGGAAGACGAGATGGACACTCAGCAGCTAGGATCTGCTCCCAGAGCTCCCGATGGGACAAACCCAGCCAGAGGATGGGACAGCGGTGTTCCCGAGGATTAGATGGGGTCCCCATGTCTGCTGAGCCAGACCCGACCCTTCTCTAGGCTGGAGCACCCTCTGTGAACAGAGCGCCAGCGTGGGCAGCCCAAGGCCTAAGTGCTGTCACTGGAAAAAACACGGATGTTTTGTCGATCCTAGCGATCGATTCTTCTAGTTACCACTACAATTACAGCCAGCAGGTTAACATGGGAGTTGTGGAAGCGTCTGTCGCTGCCGCACGGCTCGTGTTTGTGAGGATTCACCCCAAAGCCGCAGCGCTGCTGTTTGCTGAGGGATGCCCGGCATCCCATTCGTTTCTCGTTTGAATTCCGCCGGCACCGCCGTCCCGTGTTTACCCCGGGTTTCCCCGCTGCCGGGAAGGACCCGCAGAGCCCCGGCAGTGGTGTTCCACCCGATTCCACAGCCGGGTGTGCGCGGGGCTCCTCCTGCCCCGGCGCTCGCGGTTCCCGGTTCCCCGCTCCCGGGACCGGTCCGGCGGGGGCGGCGCCGCCACTGCGCTCCCGCGCCGCCAGGGGGCGCTGCTGCTG